>SKCR01026072.1:0-164434 GCA_019454045.1 Zanthoxylum bungeanum | reverse complement strand
AATATTGGCTATGCATACCCTACAAGTATATTTCTATGTTGTAGGGAAATCTATTCAAAAGAAATAGATCAAACACTATTATTCACATAGCTAACCCAAATTTCATCTGTCTAGTTCCTAAGGATTTACCAATGCTATTTTATTGTTGACCAAATAAATAAAATATGCGTTCAAGCACAAAGAATAACAAATAATCAATAACGATCCCAAAAGAATAAAAATATGCAAATAGTTAATTAAACATCTTTGGGATCCATTACAACCTTAAATTTAATGAATTAGCTACTCATAATATTCATTAAAAATAAGCTAATCATTATTAATATAAGACAATAACTCATAAAACATAAAATAGAGAGAAAATGGAAGAAAGAACTCTCATTTACAGTCTGCGCCTTCAATCTCTAGCACCAGTTGAAGCACTTATTATTACCTTGCGCTAGGTGTTATTCTATGTTATGGGACTCCAAAATTTTATTATGAGGCTTCTTTTTAGGATTTGGGACGGACTTGCGCTTATATACGAGGTCCTATGGGCTTTCCTTCTTAAGAATCTCTTAATTTTTTTCAAATCATGATTTACGGGCATATTGGTGCACCAATGAGCTCCCATTGGCGCACCAGTGGAAGGAAGAGAGTAACACTCGCACGCCTAGACACTCTACGCAGACTGGTTCTGAGGTGTAACTTAAAATATTTGTAATTTTCTCATCCCTTTGTCAAATCATGCGTTTTTTATATGTACGTGATTGTTTGTGAGTCACCTCATTTAGACATCGTATGAAAATATTATGGCCAAAATACTGAAAATTATGCAAATCAGGAGGTCACTTGTAATCACTTTGATTTGTTGACGTTTCAAATCCATGTCTTTCCATATATATCTCATCCTATAAAAACACAAAAAAATAAAAAAAACATATAAAAACACTCAAGAAGTTCGAATTAACTCATAAGATATTAGATTTAGGGACGATAAATATGATATATTGACCGCTCATCAAACAACCAACCGCAAACGGATGTAATAAAAACAAAAAATATAGCAAAATGTTTATCCATCCTATTGCAAATATCAATTTAACAACCTCCAAAACCCAACACCAAAATAAGCCAAGATGAAAAAATGGTTATCTTTTTCTTATAAATACTTGCATATATCTCATTCATATCACATCTCGATTTTAAATTCTACAAGACTCCGGGTTCGTGCAAATAAACCAGCAGCTTCGTCATATCATCCACTCCACGTTGTGGGGCTTCATAATCTTTTGGATAGAAATCATAAGCCTTATCAACAACCTGCAAGTTTGTCAAAGGAGTTAGAAATTTGGAGCAAGTTGAGATAAATTCCCTAGCTCTATTCCTGTGCTCTCAAATAAGTTAAGAATAGAATGATGCTAGCAGGAGAAAATTTCTGCATAAACTATTCACTTATGCAATGAATTTCTACCAGTTGACACAACAAGAAGTAATTATGGACTCATTATTCAGCGTTTGACAAAATGCACTCAACTGACATTGATATATACAAGTGCTTGAGTAATGAGTACGTGTCTTAAATGCACTCCTTATTCGGCGTTATGCTACCAACCGATTAAAAACGCCACCATTTCTAACGCATAACTCAACATTCAATTAAAGGGGTAAAAAATGGTAAAGCAGTAATATTGACTAACCATTTTGGAATGTGTTAAAGAACTTATAGGTGAAAGTCTATAAGAAAACAATACGAGTACACGAGAAAAATTGAAACAAAATTGATATATTCCCAGATTTTCTTCACGGCTTCAGAGAGAGAGGCAGAATGCTACTGGCAGGAGACATGATTGACCCATCTCCATAAACCTCTAAATTTACGAAAATCTGGCATGATGTATCCTAAAACCGGACAACCTGGATCTCAATCCAGCATCAAAGCGATCCTGAAATAAATATCATATATCAAAATGGACCTCAGGTCCACACCAACATATCAAAAATATTACCTAAGGGCTCTGTGCCCATATCATCTATCAACACTCAAGGACTCTGCCCACAACACATAAGAAATCAAAACATTTATTGAATATTTACGAATAGCGTGCTCAGCACGACAAGTAAAATATTAATTCCAAATCCTACACTTCTAAAGCTTATCCCAGGACACTTGCGAGAGTGACTGTCGCTTGGGAGATCTGCGTCTCGAGCATGTGGTTGACCCATTTGGAAGCCAACCTGCAACATTAGCAAACTGATTTGGTGTGAGTTTTAAAAACTCAGTATGTAACCATGCTAGTAATACAACAAACAAGTCAAATATTTATGACAAACAAACAAATCAAACATATTAGCAAAATTACTAAATTGTTACGAATTTGAATTTATTAACTTGTTAGAATTCCTTTATTCTTAACTCATGTCAAATTTTCACATTTACATATCCACATATGTGTTAATCTAATAGCTAACATCCAAAGCATACAAAGCAAAACTCGAATACCATAGTATATCGTTTAATATCAAATCCATTTCAATCATGTGAAACATGAAGTCATACATCTATACTTTTATCACAATTATCTCGCTTTCAAATATCATCAAAGCGGTATGTTAAATAAACTTTCCTCAATAACAAAACAAATCTCTTTAACTTCCTTTAATTACATTAACCTTACAATGGCTTAACATTCATGATTCATATGCATTTACACATACCGTAGCACACCTCTCTTATATACATGCCGAAAACAATTCCAAAGTTCTTATACATATACATACATTCCAATACAACTTAACAAACGCGCTTTATACCATATAATACTCATATTTGTTTTCAAATTCATTCATTCATTCATTCATTTCACATAAGTATTTACCGTCCATATAATCCATGGGTTCTATCATACACGTACATACACACAGTCACACACACAATCATCGTTCAACCAACCACGAAGCACACATAACAACCAATACATCAAAGAAAACATAACCAAACAATACATACATATGGCTGGCTTGTATATACAATGCTCGTACGAGACTCATTACCTATTTTAAAATAGGTATGAGATGAATTCCGTCCGAACAGATTCCTAACCAGCTCGACTACTATACCACAAAATCATCAACCAATTTAACCTACATTCATGCATACATATCACGGCACACCAAACTCATCGCACGAATTCTCATACACAAGCACATCCATAACAAACACTCCAAAACATCATTCAAACACTCACATACATACACATGTTTCAAACATACGAATATACATATTACTTCGATTTCAAGTACCATAGCCTTTATCAATCTTCATGTCTTAACATCATATGCATATACGAATACATGTTCATATATTTATACCTTTCCATATTCATTTATATACATAAGTTCATATCGATACAGGTTCATACCCTTACATACATCCATACATACACATACCATTATGAGTCTATGTAGTTACATGCATCAATACATACATGTAGCAATTAAACTCATCAATCTTTTCAAAATACATATCATAGCATTATCTTTGAACATTCCACTTCAAGACACATCAATATATACATACATTATCATCATCAAACTACTCACTTCATATAATAACAATAACAAACATCCATACCTGTGATGGTCGACTAACTCAACTATACACGATCTCGAAATCCTTTCTCAAATCAATCTTGTAACTATCCTAAACCTTTCAATCGTCTCCCCACACGTATATATATGTGTGTGTGTTTAAAAAATTACAAAATGAACAATTCGAGAACTCATCGCATTGGGTTACTTACCTGGCTTGGCGAATACTCTAGGTCCTAGTCACATCTGTCAAAACAAATGGCGAAAAGCCGTCAGAATCGTGACTTACGGAGTTCTCCACTAAACTACGATAAAATCATGGATCTTTGCGGAACAACCAAATCAAGTATGTTTTCAATATTTTCAATTTCAATAATCTTAAAACACCATCACAAACTATTCCAAACCACTAGTTCACCTAAATTCTCGGTTTACATATTTTTGGAAAATCTTCCGAAAACATTTCTGCAAACGCTACGGAAGGGTCTCGAACCTCCAAACCTACCCGAATTTATCCAAACATGTTCGTAATATCATAAATAACTCATAACTATCATCAAAACCGAAACACATCTTTATACGCAAAAATCCACTTTTATCAGAAATTTACATATTCTATCGGATCGATCAAACTCGCTCCGTTTTCACTCGGATTCTACCGAATACTCATATTCAATATAATAATACTCAAACAATTCATTTTATATCATTACGCTACTCTAGGAAACTACTGGATGCATCCGAATATTTAACATAAAACTTGAAATTTGCGAATTTTTACCGGGAGGTCTTACCGAGATTTTGAGGCCATATACGGACTCCAAACGATCCCACGAACGTGGTGGAATCGACGGAATTTCGATCAGAGCTACTGTTCATCATGGGTCACTATTCATCTAAATATTCCTCCCTCGTTTCGCGTGCAACCGAGCACGGATCGAAAAAATCATCAATGCCATCTTGTAGTACTCTCCGAGAGCTTCGATTTGGCGGATGGCTCGGGCTGTGGAATGAAGCGATGAGCAGGGATCGAGAAACCCAAGCCCGTATATTTTCTCCCATGTTTCTCGCCGTTGCCGGTATTTCTGGTGTCGTCGCCGGCCACGGTTGGACGTAGGGTGGCCGGACGCTTCCTCTGGCGCCATCGCGACGACCGCCGTGGCCGACTAACCACCGACGCACCCAAGTCGTCGCTAGTTCAATTTGAGACGGGGAGTCATTTAAAGGTTAAGGGGAGTTATGCTTCTTTTTGCAAATAATAGAAATTTTAGAGTATTTATACAAAAGTTTTGGAAAATTATAATCCGACCCCCGAAAATTACAGCTAGGTCCTAATCATAAGGCCTTCACGGAAATTTATATTTTTGAAGCCCTTCTAATGTAAATTATGAAAAGTAATCAACACAAAAGTTGTTCGTCTCGGAAACATGAGTCCGATGGTTCAAGAATCAACTCAATCGGAGTTTGTTTGCTACTTTTATAGTCGAAATAACAAACTTTCATGCGTAAAACGATATAAATAGAAATCGCGTAACCGGTTCTCGATACCACGCGTTTTTCAACGCGATAAAACTTCACTTAAAAATATTCCAAACTTTTTCCCAACACATAAACTCTGATTTGTGATTACCATCTTGTTCCAAATCCTTAACTTTAATTCAGAAATCTTCCAACAATGTTCCTAAAAACTCAGGATATTACACCTATGTTGAAGATGTTACGGTTTAGATCCTAAATGAAATTACTAAAGACATTTATTATTCATTGATTTTAAATACTTTTATAAATTATAAATTTTCCAAAATACCCTTAGTTATTCATGTAATCTCAAACTCAACAATTGATTAATAACTATCATAGTGTCCAACGCTTAATGTTGTGAGACTTTCTAAGTTCATTCTCACTTATCATATAGAACAATTTTATATGTCTGTGAACTCTACCCACCTACATATCACGGCTAACACAAGACGACGCGTTAAATCATACAATTTGAGATTAATCATATCTTTATTATTCATTCTGCCACTTATATCCAGGAAAAGTATAGACAGATTAAACCATCAAGTCTCTCTACGAGCTTTATTATACTTATGTTCATATTCGTATTCCTATAATCAATATACAAAAATAATTTCTTATATTATATCATCAAGTGGAAATAATTCCCAAGATAATGCTTTTGGCTAAAAAAACTTCGTAGTACAATCTCGAAGAATCAAGATATACAACCCCACCATATGAGTCATAAATCCCATATCTATGCTCACTAGCTTCAATAAGTATCAGACCATACCTGTCAATAATAAGAAATCAATCCATAAAAAGTTTCTGACATACGTGAAATCTAAATATGATGGATCACTTACAAGACTATAGCGGCGCTAAGGTCCAAGGACCATGAGTTGACTCAAAAAGAAAATCCATTGACGGTTTTATAGAATGTCTATTGGGTATCTTGTTTAGTTGGTTCGATGCTCAGTATAAAATGAACACCCGCATTTCTCGTAGGTTCATAGTTTGCTAAGGTAAATTATCTAGTCCAATTTGATACACACACAAATGTCTTTTTGGTTTACCAATTGACCAGTGTCGCTAAAGATAAAATCAAAAAGATAATTAAGAATAAACTAAATATAGGCACTTCTTAGCAACTAATTAGAATTCGTTGTTGTGCCACGACTATAAATACTCTCGAGTCTTTGTTATAATATACACAAGGTACTAACAGTTAGCATCGATCTAAACACTTTATATCTTCGACGTGTGTAAAAAAACAAGCTTAATACTATATAAATGAACAATTAATGATTTAAGAAAATGGACACATAGACCCATTTTTTGGATATATCTTATGATACACTATAAATATGTCTCAAAAAGAGAATTGTATGACTATTTAAGAAAATAATAATATTTTTGTGACTGTTTTATCAAACTATATGGGTATAAATTAGCCGTCAATATATATATATATATATATATATATATATTTATCGCCCTATATCTTGTATTTTGGAGGTTATTGCAAGCCTTATTAGCGTTTTGAGGAGTTCTTTATGTTTTGTAGGATGAAATATGAATGAACGGTACGGAATGCAGATTCATTGAAATGAGGTATTTTTGGGCATAAACGCAAGAGAAGCCTTAATTGGCGGGCCAACGAATCTCGTTGTCGCGCCAATACAACTAAGGCCAGAAAACACATTCTGTCTTATATTGGCGCGCCAACAAGAACTCATTGACGCACCAATGATGATTAAACATATTCTGCCATATATCGTCACAACAATAAGTCCTCATTGTCGCGACAATATTCCTGAATTCTGATTTTATGAGAACTAATGTTTCGAAGGAAAGCTCTCAAAACTCTCTATATAAGCTCAAGTCCTTCCCAAAACCCTAAATATTATACTTTTGGAGACTGAAGAGAAAAAAGAACACCCAGAGCAAGACAAGAACCAAACCTCAGTCAAGATTGAAGATTGAAGCAGAGGATCTCATCAAAACGAGTTTTTTCTCCCTTTGTTTTTTAATCTACTTTTTATGATGTCTTGCTTTGTACTAATGAATTATTTGTGCTTAATGAAAAATATGTGTAATTAATTCATTAGTTTAGGGTTGTAATAGATCCTAAATAATTTATTTAATTCAAATTTGTAACTTTTTATTCTTTTGAGTATTACATTGGGTTATTCATTATTCTCTATCCTTAATGTGTTTTATTATCTACCCAATAATAGAATAGTTATGGTAAAATTCTAGGAACTTGGAAAATGGAATTTAAGTTTAGCCTTGGGAATGTTAGCGTGTGATTGTAGTTCTTAAAAAATAGATTTCCGTGCAGGATAGAAATATACCTGGAGGGCATGCATAGCAAATATTAAAATTTGTTCTTAATGAGTTTAACTTGATTTAATTATCATAGAAATATAGGTAATTGAATTAAGTTAGGGGTTTATACCTGACTATCGGAAGAGGTTTGTAGATAAATTAGTATTTTAGGTTAATAACCAATGTTAATTATTTATTTGTATGCTTAAGTGAAATTACAACCCTAAATTCTGGTTCTCATAATGTTTTAGCAAAGTATTTTTAATTTCCTATTTTAATTTTATTTAGTTTAAACATCTCTCATCTACGTCAATTATTTAGATTTAGTTAAGTTAGGTTTAGTGTTAGTATTTATAGGATTACTAATAAGCCTATGTTGGTTCGACATCCGACTAATTGTCACTATATTACTTAAGGGATATGTGTGCTTGCGTGCGCCACAAAATTTAATTACTTCCAAAAAGTACTTGCGGTTATCGCAGTATAGTTGGGGTGTCGATTCCTCAGAGAGATGGTTACAAGAAACTAATTTACTTAAAGAAAACGTTATCAATAACTTAATGAAAAGAGATGTATTGAATTGGTAATGTAAAACAAAGATTATAAAAAGCACTTAAAAGTTATCAGTAGAGAGAAACAACAAAACATCGGGAATCCCTCTTGTATCAAATTCCTATATTCAGTTGTTGATTTCTTTTATTACTCAATTGAAGGTTTCACATCCCAAACCAACAATCGGAAGATAATTCAATTCAAAGCGTATTAAGTTCTAAGGTAACTGATGAATTATTTTCTCTATGTTAACAACACATAAAGTTATCTTTATGACCTATCTAACGTCGACAATATACCTACAGGAAATACTGCAGCAGAAGATTAACTCATAAAATAATTTATCAGTCATAACTGGGTTCTCCAATCACACATAGAAGAAGCATGACTATTCCTATATGCAAGTTGGTAAAACACAATCTCTGGATTATAAATCGAAAGATAATAAAGAATAATGAATCATCAATTGTATTAAACGTTGAAAAGCATTCAAGAATTAAAAACATAAATATAAGTAGTTAATTACAAAAGTTCATCATTAGCTTTGCCTAAGAGATTAGTCCTCTATATAGAATAGAGACATAGCCTGGAAAGATCGGAGGAACATCATGGCTGGCATGAAATTTTCTCGTTCTTCTCTCTCAAATATGTGACTTCCACTCCTCATTGTGTGTTTTCTCCCTATTTTTTTCCCTTTCAGGGTTTTGGACGAACTTGGATTTATATAGGGAAGTCTCAGGGCCATTGTGTGCATCAAACACGACTAAATTAAGTTCTTGGGGTCTTCCGGGGCGCCACGGCGCCAAACTTGTTGGATAATGTATGGGCAACGCTAAGGAGGAGCCGTGACTCTAGGAAGTGGGCGCCGCGACGTTAGTGCCTTTCTTTGGTGTTGTATTTTATGTGTTTTCGCTCTTCCCGCGTGCTTCTGATGCGTCCGCAAGGTCCCGAAACATGTGTAATTGCTCCAAGATTCACGTTCCATTGCTTCCTAATAATAAGTCACAAAATAAACTATAATTAAGATCAAAACACATGATAATCAATCAGAATTAGTGATGTTCAAAGTACATTTTCATGCACTTATCATAACCCCCAACCAGCTTATTGCTAGTCCCTAGCAATTCAAGCACAAAAATAAATTAAGAACTAAACTAAATTAAAAATAAATAAAAACTATCTAAGTCACTTTCGTAGGGATCACGATTGCATTTGACATATACAACAAGCCTTTAAACCTCTAGGTGGCCCAAGTGGACGAGTTATAGTCTCGTGAGGGCTTACAGCGACGACACCCACAAACATCATTCAAAAACTATGCACACGTTGAAAAATAAAAAACTGAAAAAGTCTCAATAGTTACACATATTGTTGTCCTCAAAGAATGTCTAATGATGAAATCCGAGAATATTCAAAGTATTCAATGCAACTCGAATCCAAGTACTTGAATAAATCATCTATGACAGACTCACAGTGTGTGTGTGTGTAAAGGTTTATTCATAGCTCGACTCATAGGTAAGCCAACTCAATGATTTTGTTTAAAAATTTGGGTCCGATGGGTCAAACCAACCTAGTGTAGGCACTGCATTTTGCATATAAGTCCCGATGATGAGTCTCGTATGGAGGCACTACTCTTTAGGTTTCGGAAGTCGCGGGAAACGAATGTCGGAAGGGGAAATTCAGAATAAGTATGTCATCAGATTCAATTCACATATTCACTACTTTCGTTCGTGCTGCGTTCGTGAACACATTCGAACGTCAAACAGATTGCGGGCTTTCGTGTAGCGTTCAAATCGGCGTTCGAACGGTGTCGGTACTTCTGGGTTTGTTGCTAGCCTCATGCCCAAGCCCAATTAGCCCACCAAAACCCACCCAAAAATAACAAAACACATATTTAACACATGGTGAAATTAAAAAAAAATCAAATAAAATCTAAATAATCCATTCCTAATTTGAACAAATCGCCTCCCTAATTTAATTAGATGCTTTCCTTGTGAGATACAAATTAGAAATATTCCCCCATAATTGCTTGATCCCATTCCTATTCAAAAAAGAGGAACCCTAGCCTTTGCCTATAAAAGAAACACAAATCCAACCCTTGCTCTCTCCTAGCTCTACACGTTCAAGACAAGAATAGCAAGCAAAATAATTCTCTTCTCCGCCTCCCTCTAGCAACCGAAAACATCACCCCTAAACACCCCTCCCTTGCACGCATACAGCCCTCTAAAACAGCCCTGCAGTGATCGAATAAATTTCCTTAAAACACACCACCGTAACAACCAAAAACAGTCCCTGATATTGCACTGCAGTGATCGAAAATCACCCCCTAAACAACAGCCCAAACACCGAAAATAGTAGCAAAAAAAGTCCCTTAATATAGCAAAACAGTGACAAAAAAAACTGCACTTGAAAACCCTTAAATTACCGCAAGAAACAGCAACAAAATAACAACAAAACAGAGGAAACGACAGCTCAAAATAGTGAAGCAGCGAACGAGAGTAGTGGACCAGTGAACCGGAGGAGTTACGGAGCATCAACCCTTCTGACGGCGGTGTAACACACTTTCGAGAGACGACCTAAGAGGTTAGACCTGAGGGCACCCTTCTTATTTATTCTCATTATTATTTTTGTTGTTTATTAGAATTCCTTCGCATGAGAGTCGTTTGTTGATATATGTTATGGTCTTTAAATGAATGGAACATGTGTTCTCTCTTGTGGTATATCGGATGGAAACCCGGATGTAAATTCCATAGCCGAATCCGAATGGACGGTATTACGGTTTGCACTCGGGATACAATGCCACGTACCACTCGAGAGATTCACATATTTAGTTTCATCCAACCTTGTATTCGAGCATGATTGGGTTGCTAGTATGTTATTTATTTTTTAAGCATGATTTAGTCATTAGTATGCTATTAATTTCTCCATGTTACTTATTTATGCATGATGATATAGTGAGCATGGGCAAATCAAGTTGGATTAAAGGTCCTTCATTTTGAGGGATAAAAAGCCCAAGGGCTACCTTTGCCATGACGTTTTGCAGCGCCGGACGGAGTATGTTTGATTGAATGTGAGATATGTTTAATCGAGCATACGAGGTCCTATATTATTGTTGTCTTTATTTTATATGCATTGTAATATAATGCGCATGGGCTAACTAGGGTGGATTAAATGTCCTCTATTCGAGGGAAATGCCTGAAGGCTACCTTTACCACGATGTTTTGTTGCGCCATTTATTATGTCATTTACCCTTTTCATATCATTGATTTATTTACGCATGCATTGCATTCTCATGCGCATGGGCTAACTAGGGTGGATTATAGGTCCTGTATTCGAGGGAAATGCCTAAAGGCTACCTTTTCCACGATGTTTTGCTGCGCCTTTTATTATGTCATTTACCCTTTGCATATCATTGTTTTATTTACAAATGCATTGCATTCTCGTGCGCATGGGCTAACTAGGGTGGATTAAAGGTCCTCTATTCGAGGGAAATGCCTAAAGGCTACATTTTCCATGATGTTTTGCTGCGCCAGACGAGGTGCACCGGATTGAATATGAAATGTGTTCCATCGGGCACACGAGGTCCTACATTGTGTATTTTTTTTATCCATATATGTGTTTGTGTCATTTCAGATGCCATTTTGGCAATCTCGTTCGAACGCGTTTCCAAACGCTACATGAACGTATGCATTCTGTCTCATCTCGTTCGAATGCGTTTACGTACGCTACATGAATGTATGCATTCTGTCTCATTCTGTTCGAATGCATTTACGAACGCTATATGAACGTATGCATTCTGTCTTATTTCCTTTCGAACGCGCTTCAGAACGCTACTCGAACGCTTACATTTTATTTACTGTTCGAACGCGTTTACGAATTCTACTCGAACGTGCATGTATTTTATTGTATCATGCATCAGGTCTCATCCCGTTCGAACACGTTTATGAACACTATACGAACGCGGACATTCTGTTTATCGTTCGAACGCGTTATCAAACGCTACACGAATTCTTGCATACTGTTTACCGTTCGAACGCGTTTACGAACGCTACACGAACGCGCACACACTGGATAGATTCCTTCATCATGTTTCATGCATGTTTGTTCCCTTAGTCATTCTCTTCCCTATCAAATGCGTAGTTAGCTCTCTTCGATATTTATGCCTTTACCGTTATTGTTTGTTTATATTTTCCGTATTTATTCAATATGCTCATGAGATTGTGTGCTCGTTTTTATCATCAATTCCTTTATAGTTGTTATTAGTTACATTATGCACTTAATTGCCTCTCTTTAATATGCATTCTTGTACAATTATTGTTTAATTGCGTCTCTGTGTTTATCAATATAATGTGTTCATGAAATTATATGCTTATCGTTATTCCAATTTATCTTTTTTATGCATGAACTTAGAAGTAGATTATCCTTGGAAATATATGTTGCTTAGGCTTGGTTAGATTATTGCACAAATCCGTTCATTACAAGTGGCATAAGTAAGGGACCATTCTGAACCCAACAGTTTGAGGTCTTCCCTTGCGAGGGGTGAGTGCGACCTTAAATCATTTTCCCGGTTCACACCGGGTGGCGACTCCATGTTATTTCTATGATTTAGTTCCCCCGCGGGCTGTTCCGTACTCCCAACCGGGCCGCGAGCCCAGGGCAGCGTCACCAATTTCTACGTCCTACAGTCTGGCGACTCCACTGGGGATAGAGAATTGGACACGAAAAAAAAATGTCTTGTAATATTTGTGATTTGTGCTTTAGTTAACCGTGTCTACCGTGGGTTGAAAAGGGTTTAATCAAAGGCATTTTTTTAAGGCTAGGTAATGGTTTGGTGTCTTCCTTCATTCACTACCTTTCTACAAGGAAAAACTGTGAAGGCACCTAGATAATCATGTACTCGTAGCCTACTGTGATGGACTAATTTCGAGGACTCGTTGTTTATTCCCGTCACCAAGCGATAAGAGCCTAAGAGGCTTGGGTTTTTAAGAGAGTTCGCTCTGTCTTCCCTCTGGGGAATCTACAACGGGAAATCCATTTGACAGTCAGTCACGCACCATAACTCGTTGGCACGTACCTTAGTGTATAAAAAAGGTGCGCTCACTTGGTCGCTAAAACCCTTGAGTGGGGAGATCTAGTTGTAGGCAATCCTTTGCCAGCGAGAGTCTTTATTTACACTCCCGCCAGCCCACACGTAGACCAGAATTGTGCGACTTATAGCAACTTTTTCCTTGTGCTTATGGACCATCCTCATTTGGATTCAGTTGGACTTCTTGTCAGAAATGTGAACTTGTTGGGCCATTTAAACTGGGACGAGTTCGTATCCTATGACAATTGGGCCAAAAGCTTCTGAAATGTCGATGGGCCGCTCTGTATAATTATTGCTTTATGCTTGAATTATCTCTTTATGCTTGTATTTGGGGACCATCCTCAATTGGATGCAGTTAGACTTTTTGTCAGAAATACGAACTTGTTGGGCCATTTAAACTGTGACGATTTGGTATCCTATGACAATTGGGCCAAAAGTTTCTAAAATGCTGATGGGCCATCCTGTGTTTGGGCCCCTTATCATTTGAAGTTGTTTAACCATGTTATCGCAAAGGTGTAAACCTGTTGGGCCTTTTCAACTGGGACAAGTTTGCACCTTGCAATAATATGATTGAAGCTTTAAAATGACAAGAGGCCGACTTATATATTCCATGCATTGCACGCATACATGCTGACTGAGAATTTTAAAACACACCATAGATTCTCTTTGGGTTAGGAAAGAGGGAAGACTTATCAAAAAGCCCGTAGTAAACATGAGTGAATTAGAGAACGGGGTATCCTGTATAGATCAGTTCGAAACCAATCTCACCAAGGTTACTGAACAGTTGCAAGCCTTGACTGCCGCTATGGCCAATATTGATGTGCCTCGTGCTGGGGGAAACTCTGAGAACGAGAGGTGTGAAGACCCTCCGACTAGATTTAATGATGATATACCGGGTTTTGATGATGATATGGCTGAATATGCTGTGGGGAAAATGGCAGGGTCTCAAACTGAACTACAGAAACTTCGAGATTAGGTAGAGTCGGTTACCCATAAGATCAGAGGCAAACACGAAGACCTGTTGGATTATGAGGCAATGACGTTTGAGGAACAGTTGCCAGCTCAGTTTAAAATGCCGGATATAGCCAAGTTCAATGGGAACGGGGACCTAAGAGTCCATCTCCGGCAATATGTTTCAGTTATGAGTTCAGTGGGTCTATCTAAGCGTCAGGTTCAGAAAATGTTTGGGATGTCACTCGAGGGGGCACCCGTGGTATGGTATCACAACTTGGAGAGGAAGATCAAAGAGGATTGGAGGGAATTGGCAGAGGCCTTCTTGAGACAGCATGTTACAGATCTGGAGATCGACTTGTCACTCCGGGACTTAGAAAATACCAAGCAGAAGCTCGAAGAAAGCTTCAAGGAATATGTAGACCGTTGGAGGAGCCAGCTCTTGAAAATGCAGACTCAGCCCTCAGAGAATGACCAAATAAAGATGATTATCAAAGGTACTAAGCCCTCAATTTATGGAAAGCTGAGGAGAATGACCTCCATGATTACTGATTTTCGACAATTGAGGGAGACTGTCATGGATATTGAAGAAGAAGAAGCTGAGAACAGAAAGTTCTATAGCCTGAATAGGAGGCCCATTGGGGGACCATCAGGTACCAAGCCTGTTGCTGCTGAGATTGCTGCTATCCGAAATCGGTGTTTCTCCAACCTGGGTAGACCCTTGTCTAAGGTATTGGAGAAATTAAAGAGACAGGGACTTCTGAAACCCCTAGAGACCAAACCACTTCCACACCCACCACCACCGCATCTCAACCTAAACCAGTATTGCCATTTCCATCAACAGAAGGGGCATGACACTGACAATTGTGCCCGCCTCCGCCATGAAATCCAGGACCTTATAGACTCCCAAAAAATACCCGACCCTGAAAAAGAATAGCCTAACACGCACAAAAACCCCCTGTGGAATTACCACCAACCTATATGATAAACTCTGGCCTACCCGAAAGCCTTGTCCTCAAATCCTTTGACCACCAAGCCTTCTGCCTGGGAATTTGGGATAGAAACAGCGAGAATGAAATAGAACAGGGGAAGAATTTCTGGGAAGATTTCTCCAGTAGTGATGAAGAGGTGGTAAGAGGAATGACAAGCAGCGGGCATTTCTACAGTGATACGGCTGAGAAGGGTAAAGAAGTGTTGACAGAAGGGAGACAAATGGCAGAAAATAGGGACAATACTGAAGGGGATACAGTGTGCTGCCAGCTAAGGAAGACACGGGCACAGGTCAGCATCTGGGAATTGTTGTGTTCATCACATGAGCACAGGCGTGCTATGGTTGAAGCATTGAGCAAAATAATAGTACCAGAGGGTGTTAATCCTGCAATGTTTGTAGGGTCAGTACAGGAGGAAAACTGGCAGGCAATAACTTTTTCTGAGGAAGAACTCCCGGAAGAGGGAATAAATCACAACAAGTCACTATTTATCAGGGCTGAAGTGAGGGGCAAGAAGACATCTTGTGTAATGATAAATGATGGCTCATCTATAAATGTTTGCCCATTGAAGATTTTGGCAAGGTTGGGAATGAAGGCAACAGATCTGGATCCCTCTAATATGACTATCAAAGCTTATGATGATAAGCAAGCGAGGAGTTGAGGGTACCTTTGCCGTGGTAGTCAAGGTTGGCCAGATTGAGGATGAGGTTGAGTTCACAGTGCTGGATATCCCGGCCACTTTTGCTTTATTATTGGGAATGTCATGGTTCCACAAGCTTGGGGCATTCCCTCCACTCTGCATCAGGTTATTAAGTTTCCATACGGGGTAGAGATTGTCACCATCCGAGATGAGGTAGACAGTGTTGTGGCCGCTTTGGAAATACAACCTTTCACATGGTTCCAAGTGTCGGCAACTTTTGAGGAGTGGGTGGATCCTAAGGTGGCTAGGATCATGAAGAAGATGAAGTTCGAGCCGGGTAAAGGTTTAACATTTCCAAACTTTAAGGGGCAGATTACCCGGAGAGGGTTGGGATACATGTCTGATGAAGAGAAGCCAAAAGCCAAGAAGAAATGGTTGAAGCTGATGGAATGCTTTGTGAAGGTAATGAGATATCAGAGAGAACCTGAACCAGTAGAAGTCAATGGGATTGTGGTGCCCGAGTTTGAGATCATTCAGGAGGTGATAAGTGAGAAGTCACTGGCATCAGAAATTGCGAAGAAGGAAGAAGAGAAATGAGAAGAAGAGCTGATGAAGTTGGAGAGCCTGACCCTCGAGGAAAAGAGGAAGACCCAGCTGTGGGAGATGAAGCATCTGTGGAGCATGAAGATGTTTATCTCTCTGATTTATTTGAATGTATTCCTGCATCTACTGGCAATAAAGACAATCATTTTGCTTACTCGTCTGAGTCTCTCCCTTTCAATTTGCACAACTTGAGTATATTTGATATCAGCTCCATAAAAACAAATGCATTTAACCTTGGTACACCTGAGAGCCCCAGGGAAATTCTAATTGCAAGTGAGGTTACCTCTGAGGAGCGGGAAAAATTAGAATGAATATTAGCCAAATATGCCAAAGTGTTTGCTTGGTCCTATGAGGACATGCCTGGAGTAGACAGAAGCATCACCCAGCATACAATACCAACTTATCCAAATATGAAGCCAGTGAAACAGAAACTTCAATGGATGAGACCTGAGTGGGTCGAGAAAGTCAGAGAGGAAGTCAAGAAATAGATAGATGTGAGGTTCCTGGAAGTAGTGAAGTATCCTGAGTGGTTGGAAAATATTATGTCGGTGCCGAAGAAAGACGGGAAGGTCAGAATGTGTGTGGATTACAGAGATCTTAACAAGGCTTGCCCGAAAGATGATTTTCCTCTACATCATATAGATGTGCTAGTTGACAGTGCGGCTTTATCTGCCATGTATTCATTTGCAGATGGGTTTTCAGGATACAATCAGGTTCTCATGGCTGAAGAAGACAATCATAAGACTGCCTTTGTCACCGAGTGGGGCACATATTGTTACAAGGTAATGCCGTTTGGGATCAAGAATGCAAGAGCTACTTATCAGTGGATGGCCACTACACTATTCCACGACTTGATGCACAAAGAGATTGAAGTATATGTGGATGATATGATGGTGAAATCAGAGACAAGAATTAGGCATATAGAAGCACTGGAGAAGTTCCTTCGGAGAGTTGAAAAAAACAACTTGCGGCTGAATCCCAAGAAGTGTGTGTTTGGGGTAACATCAGGAAAGTTGATGGGACATACAGTTGGAATGAGAGGAATAGAGGTAGACTCTGAGAAGATCAAAGCAATCACAGAGATGCCAGCACCGAAGACTGAGAAGGAAGTCAGAGCATTCCTCGGGAAAATTTAGTACATCAGTCGGTTCATTGCCAAGTTGACATCAGTATGTGAGCCTATCTTCAAACTGCTGAGAAAAGACCAACCAGTGAAATGGAATGAGCGATGTCAAGCAGCCTTCGACAAGATCAGAGAATACTTGGTAAAGCCTCCTGTATTGAAACCTCCGAGACCTGGCAAACCCGTGATATTGTATTTGGCCATAGAATCAGAAACACTGGGGGGCAATGATGGTACAGGAAGATGAGACAGGGGTAGAGCATGCAGTCTACTATCTCAGTAAGAAGATGCTTCCATAAGAAGCCTGTTATTAAGAGGTAGAGAAGATCTGTTTGGCAGTGGTATGGGCATTCAGAAAATTACGTCATTACTTCCAATCTTACAAGATTCAGGTGGTAGCAAAGGAGAATCCCTTGAAGTATCTACATTCAGTGCCTTCACTAGTAGGGAAGTTGGGAAGATGGTTAGTGTTGCTGACAGAGTTTGACATTGAGTATCTCACCTCCAAGGTAATCAAAGGGCGAGCCATAGCAGAGTTCCTAGCATTGCAACCTATTGAAGGGGATCAGTACAAGTTTGAATTCCCAGATGAAGAGATCCAAGCAATAACAGTTCAAGGATGGAAGATGTATTTCGACGGCGCAGTGAATTACAAAGGAGCCAGAATTGGGATCGTGATAGTGACCCCCGAGGGAGAAACCTTGCCTGGCCAAGAGGTTGACGTTCGGAGTAACTAACAACATGGCTGAGTATGAAGCATGTGCTTTTGGATTGACTGCATTGATAGCCTTGAAGGCTGAGAGCGTGGAGGTCTACGGAGATTCGATGTTGGTAGTCCGACAGATGCAGGGAGAATGGGAATTGAATGAAGAACGGTTGAAACCTTACCTTTTTCACCTCAGAAAGTTAGCACAGGCTATCCCCGATTGTAAGTTTCAGCACTTGCCGCGAGAAGAGAATTAGATGGCAGACGCATTAGCTACACTTGCAGTGACTTGGGAAAATCCAGAGAAGTTAGTGATGAAATCACTGGTACTGACAACAGCAAGCAGACCCATTTATGAGATAGAAAGAGTTCTGGAAGTGGAGGTCGACGACGGAAAACCTTGGTACCATGATATTCAGTAATACCTGGAACTCAGAGAACTCCCAAAAGAAGCCAGCAGAAAAGACAGGATAGCTATTCAGAAGTTAGCTTCTCAATATGTGGTTTTGAAAGGAGAATTGTACAAGAGACATGCAAATGGCGTTCAGCTGAAGTGTTTGAGAAAAGAAGAAGCTCAGAAGACAATGGAAGAAGTACCTTTCGGGGTATATGGACCACACATGAATGGGTTGAACTTGTCTCGCAAGATTGTAAGACAGGGCTTCTACTGGTTGACCATGGAGACAGACTGTGCAAAGCTGGTAAAATATTGTCATGATTGTCAAGCACACGGTAATTTGAACCATCTGCCTCACACAGAGTTACACGGGCTATCAGAGCCATGGCCTTTCTCAGCCTGGGGAATTGATATGATCGGGGAGATTCGACCGAATGCATCGGATGGACATCATTTCATAGTAGTGGCAGTGGACTACTTCTCAAAATGGGTGGAAGTCGAGTCATTTCGTAACGTCACAGCAAAGCAGATGGCGAAGTTCATAGCTCGGAACATCATATATCGATATGGGATGCCGCATCAGGTAGTGACAGATAACGGAGTTCAGTTTCAAGGGGAAACGAAGGCAATGCTACAAAGATATGTGATAGGACATCGCAAGTCGTCACCTTACCGGCCGCAGGCAAATGGGGCAGTCGAGGCAGCCAACAAAACAATAAAGAAGATATTAGCTAAGATGACAGAAAACTGTACAGATTGGGCCAACAAACTACCATATACCCTGTGGGGGTACAGAACATCTGTGAGAACAGCAACAGGAGCCACGCCTTACTCTTTGGTCTATGGAATGGAAGCAGTACTGCTAGTGGAAGTTGAGATACAATCTTTGAGGGTATTAGCAGAAACAGAGTTACCTGAACAAGAATGGGCCGCACGGAGATTTGAACAGTTAGCACTACTGGATGAAAAGAGGATGAAGTCCTTGCATCACATGCAGATATATCAGAAGAGACTAGCCCGATCATTCAACAAGAAGGTGTGTCCTAATAAGATCAGAAAGGGTGATTTGGTACTTAAGAAGTCGAGGTCGTCGACGACAGACCCAAGAGGAAAGTTCAGACCTAACTGGGAAAGACCTTACATAGTGCATAAAGTAATGGGAAATGGGGCAGTGAGACTGTCAGATTTGGAAGGGAACGAGTTCACCGAGCCGATCAACGTGGACAGATTGAAACAGTACTTCGCTTGAGAAAGAGAAGACCTGGCAGAAGACCTAACCCAACGGGATAAGGAATTCATGCATGCATGCATACATATAACGTATCTGCATTCTTTTTTGTGTTTTGTTTTGTTTTGTATTCACAGGTTTCAAAGAAGAAAAGAAGAAAGCGGAAAATGCAAGCCAACCAGAAGCAACAACACATCAGTATCAGTCTGTGGGCCGAGGCCCACGTTAGTATCAGTTTGGGGATGAGTCCCAGGGTTGAGGCCCACATCAGCATCAGTTTTGGGGATGAGTCCCAGGGTCGAGGCCCACATCAGCATCAGTTTGGGGATAAGTCCCAGGGCCGAGGCCCATATCAATTTCAGTTTTGGGGATGAGTCCCGGGGGCGAGGCCTACATCAGTATCAGCATCAGTTTTGGGGATGAGTCCCGGGGGCGAGGCCCACATCAGCAGCAGTTTTGGGGATTAGTCCCAGGGTTGAGGCCCACATCATCAGTAGTTTTGGGGATGCGTCCTAGGTTTGAGGCCCACATCATCAGTATCACTTTTGGGGATGCGTCATAGGGTCGAGGCCCACATTAACATCAGTATCAGTTTTGGGGATGCATCCTAGGGTCGAGTCCCACATCAGTATTAATATCAGTTTTGGGGATGAGTCCCAGCAGTGAGGCCCACATCAGTATCAGTTTTAGGGATGAGTCCCGGGGGCGAGGCCCACATCAGTATCAGTTTTGGGGACGAGTCCCGAGGGTGAGGCCCACATAAGTATCAGTGTTGGGGACGAGTCTCGAGGGCGAGGCCCACATAAGCGTCAATATCAGTTTTGGAGATAAGTCTCAGGGTTGAGGCCCACATCCACATCAGCATCAGTATTATCATTTTTGGGGATGCGTCCTAGGGTCGGGACCCACATCATCAGCGGCTTTGGGGATGAGTCCCGGGTTGTGACCTACATCATCAGTAGTTTTGGGGATGCGTCCCAAGGTCGTGACCCACATCATCAGCAGTTTTGGGGACGCGTCCCAGGGTCATAACCCACATTTTCAATGTTATCAGGATGCGACCCAGGGTCGAGGCCCCCGTTGTCGGTTACAGTTATCGGGATGCGTCCCAGGGTCGTTGGCCCCCTGCATCATCAGTTTTGGGGATGTGTCCCAGGGTCGTGACCCACATTTTCAGCGGTATTGGGATGCATCCCAGGGTCGAGGCCCCCGTTATCGGTTGTAGTTATTGGGATACATCCCAGGATCGAGGTCAACTGCATCATCAACTCAGCTCGAAGCAGCAGGCAAGTCAGGTGGCAGCTGGCGAGCCAGGTAAGTAAAAATACATTGCATAACTTTGATAAGATTATCATTTTCACACACTACACAAGTCCTATCAAAGTGGGGGCGACTATAGGCACTGTATTTTGCATATAAGTCCCGAAGATGAGTCTCGTACGGAGGCACTACTCTTTAGGTTGCGGAAGTCGCAGGAAATGAATATCGGAAGGGGAAATTCAGAATAAGTATGTCATCGAATTCAATTCACTTGTTCACTGCTTTCGTTCGTGCTGTGTTCGTGAACACGTTCGAACGTCAAGCAGATTGCAGGCGTTCGTGTAGCGTTCGAATCGGCGTTCGAACGGTGTTGGTACTTCTGGTTTTGTTGCTAGCCTCACGCCCAAGCCCAATTAGCCCACCAAAACCTACCCAAAAATAACAAAACACATATTTAACACATGGTGAAATTAAAACAAATCAAATAAAATCTAAATAATCCATTCCTAATTTGAACAAATCACCTTCCTAATTTAATTAGATGTTTTCCTTGTGAGATACTACTTAGAAATATTCCCTCATAATTGCTTGATCCCATTCCTATTCAAACAAGAGGAACCATAGCCTTTGCCTATAAAAGAAACACAAATCCAACCCTTGCTCTCTCCTAGCTCTACACACCCAAGACAAGAATAGCAAGCAAAATAATTCTCTTCTTCTCCTCCCTCTAGCAACCGAAAACATCACCCCTAAACACCCATCCCTTGCATGCATACAGCCCTCTAAAATAGCCCTGCAGTGATCGAATAAATTACCTAAAAACACACCACCATAACCACCGAAAACAGTCCCTGAAACTGTACTGTAGTGACCGAAAATCACCCTCCAAATAGCAGCCCAAACACCGAAAATAGTAGCAAAAAATAGTCCATTAATATAGCAAAACAATGAAAAAAAAAACTACACTTTAAAACCCTTAAATTACCGCAAGAAACAGCAACAAAACAACAATAAAACAGAGGAAACGACAACTCAAAATAGTGAAGCAGCGAAAGAGAGCAGTGGACCAGTGAACCGGAGGAGTTGCGAAGTATCGACCCTTCTGACGGCCGTGTAACACACTTTCGAGAGACGACCTAAGAGGTTAGACCTGAGGGCACCCTTCTTATTTATTCTCATCCTTTTTTTGTTGTTTATTAGAATTCATTCGCATGAGAGTCGTTTGTTGATATATATTGTGGTCCTTGAATGAATGGAACATGTGTTCTCTCTTGTGGTATATCGGATAGAAACCCGGACGTAAATTCCATAGCCGAATCCAAATGGACGGTATTACGGTTTGCACTCGGGATACAATGCCACTTACCACTCGAGAGATTCACATATTTCGTTTCATCCAACCTTGTATTCGAGCATGATTGGGTTGCTAGTATGTTATTTATTTTTTAAGCATGATTTAGTCATTAGTATGCTATTACTTTCTCCATGTTACTTATTTATGCATGATGATATAGTGCGCATGGGCAAATCAAGTTGGATTAAAGGTCCTCCATTTTGAGGGATAAAAAGCCCAAGGGCTACCTTTGCCACGACGTTTTGCCGCGCCGGACGGAGTATGTTTGATTGAATGTGAGATATGTTTAATCGAGCATACGAGGTCCTATATTATTGTTGTCTTTATTTTATATGCATTGTAATATAATGCGCATGGGCTAACTAGGGTGGATTAAAGGTCCTCTATTCGAGGGAAATGCCTGAAGGCTACCTTTACCACGATGTTTTGCTGCGCCATTTATTATGTCATTTACCCTTTTCATATCATTGATTTATTTACGCATGCATTGCATTCTCGTGCGCATGGGCTAACTAGGGTGGATAAAAGGTCCTCTATTCGAGGTAAATGCCTAAAGGCTACCTTTTCCACGATGTTTTGCCGCGCCTTTTATTATGTCATTTACCCTTTGCATATCATTGCTTTATTTACGCATGTATTGCATTCTCGTGCGCATGGGATAACTATGGTGGATTAAAGGTCCTCTATTCGAGGGAAATGCCTAAAGGCTACATTTTCCATGATATTTTTCCGCCCCAGATGAGGTGCGCCCGATTGAATATGAAATATGTTCCATCGGGCACACGAGGTCCTACATTGTGTATTTGTTTATCCATATATGTGTTTATGTCATTTCAGATGCCATTTTGGCAATCTCGTTCGAACACGTTTCCAAACACTACACGAACGTATGCATTCTATCTCATCTCGTTCGAACGCATTTACGAATGCTACACAAACGTATGCATTCTGTCTCATTCTGTTCGAATGCGTTTACTATCGCTACACGAATGTATGCATTCTGTCTCATTTCCGTTCGAACGTGCTTCAGAACGCTACTCGAACGCTTGCATTTTGTTTACCTTTCGAACGTGTTTATGAACGCTACTCGAACACGCATGCATTTTATTCTATCATGCATCAGGTCTCATCTCGTTCGAACACGTTTATGAACGCTATACGAACACGGACATTTTGTTTATCGTTCGAACGCGTTATCAAACGCTACTCAAACGCTTGCATACTATTTACCATTCGAATGCGTTTACGAACGCTACATGAACGCACACACACTGGACAGATTCCTTCATCATGTTTCATGCATGTTTGTTCCCTTAGTCATTCCCTTCCCCATCATATGCTTAGTTAGCTCTCTTCAATATTTATGCCTTTACCGTTATTGTTTGTTTATATTTTCCGTATTTATTCGATATGCTCATGAGATTGTGTGCTCGTTTTTATCATCAATGCCTTTATAGTTGTTATTAGTTACATTATGCACTTAATTGCCTCTCTTTAATATGCATGCTTGTACAATTATTGTTTATTTGCGTCTCTGTGTTTATCAATATAATGTGTTCATGAAATTATATGCTTGCCATTATTCCAATTTATCTTTTTTATGCATGAACTTAGAAATAGATTATCCTTGGAAATATATGTTGCTTAGGCTTGGTTAGATTATTGCACAAATCCGTTCATTACAAGTGGCATAAGTAAATGACCATTCCGAACCCAACGGTTTGAGGTCTTCCTTTGCGAGGGGTGAGTGTGGCCTTAAATCATTTTCCCGGTTCACACCGGGTGGTGACTCCATGTTATTTCTCCGGTTTAGTTCCCCCGCAGGCTATTCCGTACTCCCAACCGGGCCGCGAGCCCGGGACAGCGTCACCGATTTCTGCGTCCTACACCTAGATATCTCAAATGTGCTTTGTAATTGCCTTTTTGTGCTCAGTATGGTATGATATTTTTTTCTTTTCTTCTTTCTCTTTTTCCGACTTTTTCTTTTCTTTTCTTCTTTTTTTCAACACATCTACCTGTAGGACACAGAAATCGATGACGCTGTTCTAGGCTCGAGGCCTAGTTGGGAGTACGGAATAGCCCGCGGGGGAACTAAACCGGAGAAATAACATGGAGTATCCACCTAGTGTGAACTGGGAAAAAGATTTAAGGCCGCACTCACCCCTCGCAAGGGAAGACCTCAAACCGTTGGGTTCAGAATGGTCCCTTACTTATGCCACTTGTAATGATGTGATTTGTACAATATCTTAACCGAATCTACGCAACATGCTCAAGAACAACCTATATCTAGTTCATGTTCATAAAGATAAATCCTATGTCTAAGTTTGCATGCTCGAAAAGTGAGTCCTCATAACACACGACAGCACACGGCAATCTCATAAACATATTTCAATTATATAATGCGAAAAGTAAACAATAACATAAACCTAATGCAAATTCCAAATGCAAAACGAATAACTAATCGTGCTTAAAAATAAACAACTAAATCATGCTTACAAAAATAAATAACGTACTAGCAACCTAATCATGCTCAAATACATGGTTGGATGAAACGAAATACGTGTGTCTCTTAAGTAGTACATGGCGTTGTTTCCTGAGTGCAAACCGCACTACCGTCCATTCAGATTCGGTTACGGAATTTACGTCCGGGTTTTCATCCGATATACCACAAAAGAGAACACACATTCCGTTCATCCGGAATTCACATCATGCCTCAACAAACGACTCTCATGCGATAATATATTAAAATAAATAAAAGAAACGAAAGATAATAAGTAAAAAGGGTGCCATCAGGTCTAACCTCTTTTGTCATCTCTCGAAAGGGAGAATGCTCTGCAACTTTTCTGGTTCACTAATCCAACATTTTTCCTCGCTGTTCCACTGTTTGGACTGCTATTTTCACTCCATTTCGCTGTTGTTTTGCTGCTATTTTTGGTCACTATTTTTTGGTAATTCGGGGACTGTTTTGGGTTAATTCAGGGACTGTTTTGGGCAGTATTTAGGTGCAGATTTTCGGTGATTTTAGAGGGCTATTTTAGGGGTGTTTCACGGTATTCAGGCAATGTGAATTCGGGACTGTTTGTGATGGAAAAAGGTGTGGTATATGGCTGTTTCAGGACGTAATTAGAAGCAGTATATGAAACTATTTGTGGCATTGGACTGGGCTGTACGTGAAGGCTTGTGCCGAGGCAAGGGGCTATGGAATTTACGTAGTTAAGGTTGGTTGATTTGTGGCGTGGCTATGCGTGAGGCGTGAAGGGCTGTGAACGTGCATTAAGGTTGTGCGTCAGTCAGGGCCGGTGGCTATGTGAAGGGCTCGATGCGGCTGTTTCAGGCTTACGTGTGAAAGGTTGTTAAATGAAGGATCTGGACGATGTGGGACATTTGCGTGGAGGGCCATGTGCGTGGAAGGAGGGCTGGCGTGAAGGTTACAGTCAGTGAAGATTGGGCTGACGAGTTGGCTTGCTATGGGTGATGGAGTGAACGTGGGTGAAGCTAGTGCGTTGGGGCTGTTTGAGTGAATGTGGCTTACGTGCAATGCGAGTGTGTGCTACTGAGGGCTGTCGTGCATGGGTGATGGCGAGAGTCTGTGGGGCAATGCGTGAGAGCAGTGGCGTGAAGGCAGTGAGGGGAAGCAAGCGTGAAGCCTTCAGGTGTTTTCTTTTTGTTTGTTTTATTTTTTGTGAGTCTCAGCCAGGGTTAGTGAATGGTGGTGAATGGTTCTTTTTATAGCCAATGGAGGGGTGACTTTCCTTATTGGAATAAGAAAGAATCTCCTATTGATGGTGACATCTCTCTAATTGGTATCTCATAAGGAAAAGATCTCCTAATTTAGGATTATGATTGGCTTTGATTAGGAAAGGGATCTATGATATTTCTTTTAATTAGGAAGGGATTTGATTTGATTTTAGTATGTGTTAAATGTGCATATCCCTAATCTAGAGAGTGATGGGCGTTACTTAGGCTCCATGGGCGTGGGCTTTGGTTATTTGGGTAGGCTTGGGTGTTTTAGGTTTGGTTTATGGTTTGGTAAGTGGTTTATGGGGGTTTTGGGCCGAGGATAAGCTTTGAAACAAAGATCCAACAAGCAACCGAATCTAAACAACTGGATTAAATCCAACAAAAATTCCATTTTCTAATTTTACCATTACAACGTCCGTTTCCCGCGACTTTCACAACTAAAGAGGTAGTGTCTCCATACGAGACTCATCATCGGGGCATATATGCAAAAATGCAGTGCCTATAGTCACCCCCAATTTGATGGGACTTGTGCAGTGTGTGACAATGATAATCCTATCAAAGTACATGCAATGCATTTTTACTTACCTGGCTCGCCAGCTGCCACTTGACTTGCCATGCTGATGTGAGTTGATTTGATTGTGCTAAACCCCGTACCTAGGGCGTCGAGGTTGCGTCTCCGTACTTAGAGTGCCGCAGTGATGATGTTGTTGTCTGAATGCTAACCCCGTACCTAGGGTGTCGCAGTAGTCCAAAATAGTCTACATGTCGTACCTGGCGTGCTAACTCAGTACCTAGGGTGTCGCGTGTTGGACAATTATGACCCATAGCGTCACTATTTGTACAGATCATGGTGTTGTTATACAAATTAACTATGTGACAAAGGAGATTGCTCTCTTATCATTTGTGATTAGATCACCAAGATGTATAAATGATAGGAGGTCCATATGATTAGTTCCTAGATTGAGAATGATATGAGACAGTATTAGTCCACGAAGGATAAATCATTAAATATCCCTAGTCAGATTATTATCGAGATCGGACATCGATAAATACGTAAAAGACTAGTATTACACTTGTGCGCGTTGTGAGGGCATAACAACATAGTTCTCATATATTTGGGTATATGATACTCATGCAAGTGTAATATGAGGTTGTGTTTACCGATGGTACGGGAAACAGCTTCGCTCTGGATAGACCCCCTCGAAATTCCATTGGTAGTATGACTATGTGTCTATGGAAGTCCGAAATCAGGGTAGGTGTATTTGGTATTAACCTGAGACTTGCACCGCTAATACTTGCGACAATCAATATACTTTGGTTGTGGTCGTCCAGGGCTTTAACAGGTTCTGTGTACGCCTCTACTGGGTATATTGAGAATAGTAGTGTGTTGGGTGTGATGTCAAGACGGAAGTGTCACTCCAGTCATATGGAGAAGATGATCACAAAGGGATACAAAACTGGTTCTCTAAAGGGTTGCAACCATCGGGATAATATGACTTGGTCATGATTATCCGATAATAAAGAGACTAGTTGCTCGTTATCCGATATATGCTTCGTACGGGGCAGACACTGTACCAGCCCCAGGCCTTGCATGTGATCATCCGATACTGGATCGAAATACGCAATACTACGTATACTATGCCTG
Source organism: Zanthoxylum bungeanum (assembly GCA_019454045.1). Classification (NCBI taxonomy): domain Eukaryota; kingdom Viridiplantae; phylum Streptophyta; class Magnoliopsida; order Sapindales; family Rutaceae; genus Zanthoxylum; species Zanthoxylum bungeanum. The sequence continues at coordinate 136,755 of SKCR01026072.1, read as the reverse complement.
ATATAGATCCTTATATTCCTGTAAGGATATTTCTGGAGAATTTGGTAGGCATGGCGCTTTGCTAGAAGCCAACCTTATCTTGTAAATCGGTATAAACGTAGTAATAGGTACTTACGTGTTCGGATAGTCTGACGACCGTATTTACTGCCAACATATCCGGGGATCTCATGGGTCGCTTCCCGAAGATTCACCGATGACGTATGACTCGCACTTTTAATTAATCTCCGATTAATTAGATGAGAGAGAAAATTAATCTGGGATTAATTGCACAGATATTTTATCTGGGATAAATATCATTTAAAGAGAGATAACGATTAATTTGGAATTAATCGATTAAATAATATATTCGATATATTATACGAAATTGGATTTCGATGCGGAATTGAAATTAGATTTTAATTCGGGCGAACGAGTTAATTTACAATTAATTCGTTAGAGACGTGAATAGTGATTTCGCTAGGCATAATCATTTAATTACGTCGCGACGGAAAATTCATTAATTTGGAATTAGCGAACCCGAGCCCGGGATTGTTTGCAGCGCATTCGCATTTAGAATTCGAGTGCTGCACGCAAGTCAAATCAAGCGTCAAATCGCTAGTCGCATCAAACGTCAAATCATTAGTCACTTTGAGTGATGTGACAACTTGTCACTTGATTTGATGGATTGATGGAAGTGGTTGGAAAGCATTAAATGATTTTGACTCCAAAAATTTTATTTGACTTTTGGAAATGCCTTTTACAAATTTTGATTTGATTTTTGTGTATTAGATACATTTTAGCCAAAAACCAACTCACTCTCTCCTAATTTCTTCTCTTTCTCTCGGCCTTGGAGGCTTTCTTTTCTCTCTTCTATTCTGCTCACTGCCATGAGCTAAGGGAAGCAAAATGTGATGTTTTTGTGGCAAAAACAACAAGAGTTGGCACTCCGAGAGACATGCGAAGGTGATAGGGAAGTCCACCCATGAGCTTGGAATCATCAACCAAAGCTTGGAGCTTGTTGGACAAAAATTGAAGCCGAAAACAGTGAGCTGTGACAGTGGACTGCCGAGCACTCACAAGGGTAAAACATTATTTATGTTCGTTGCCGCTTCGCTCAACCGATCGATGTAAGTATTCCGCGACTTCCTCGTTGTATTCGCACACTTGTTTCTTGCTTTGTATTCGATCCTCGGGGCCGTAGAACTCCAACAATGGTATCAGAGCGAGTAAAAGCATGAAATTTGATTAGGGCTTAAAATTTGGGTAAATTGATTTTGAGCATGAATTTACGAAATTGGATGAATGAATATGCTTAAATGTGTTTTAATTCAAGATTGATTGGATCAATTTGAAGAAATTATGTTTGTAACATATTTCCCCAAATTTCTTTGCTTGGCCGAGAGGTGTAGATGCCCTAATTCTTGGTAATTTTGTTTCGTTGATCATTGGATGACTTGAAACGATTAAGGATGTTGATTTAATGTTAATTTGGATTTAATTGATTGGAATTCGGAATTGACATAAAATTAGTCCCCATTGCCGAGAGCTATTAAGCATGTTTGGGTTTGATTTTTGATTAAATTGTGTTGGACATGATTAAATGTTGATGAGCATGATTAATTGTACAAATTTGGTGTTTTGGAATATTGATTTGGGTAATTAATAATGCTATACACTTTATGTAATTAAATTGGGAATTTGGAATTTTTGTAATTTAATTATGTTGTGCCTATTTGTGAAATTGGGCTTATTGGGCTTGGTTGTACCAAGTTGGGTTTAGGCTAAATTGGTTGGATCCAATTAGGCCTAGAACCGCTTCCATAAAGCCCAAATGCGACTAATGGACCTTTAAAGTTTAATTGGGCCTAATGGGCCTAAATTGATTTCTGGGCTTATGGGGTAATTCCTGGATTAGACTTTGGTTATTGGGTTTGACCCGAGTTGACCAAAAGTCCACGCCTCAAGAAATTAATTAAAAGCCCATTGGACTTTAATTAAATTGACGTTGGACGTTAATCGGGCTTTGAGACCCGTAACGATTAAATTTGAAATTTAAATCGTAAATGTTTATTATATAAAGTGTAGTATTTAATTTGGAATCACCTATTCCCCTCCTTATTCTTTGTATTCTCTTCTCACCTATTCCCCTCAATGTAAATGAGGTTTCTTTAGAAGTGTAGTGTAATGGGTAGAAGTAATACATGTGCTAGCGGGAGAGAGAAAGGGATAGATTTGATCTAGGATCAATGTGTAAAGTATCCATCCGCATATCATTATTATTTTATTATATGTGCTTTATTCCGTATTTAGAATGCATGTTTAGGGTGTATGATGATGAGACCTTAACAAAGATAATATTGGTTGCCAATTTGCACGCGAAAAACCCTCGCAAAATATTAAGTGTTTTTTCTTCCATTGAGTGATTCTTACTCAAGATCCGAGACTGGCATTGGCTTGTTGGCCAAAGTCAAGGCCTTTGTCCGTCGAGGAGTGTTTTGAATCACGAAGGCTTTGTTCCATATTGGTGTCTTGTCCAAGTTGTGGTTTGTTGGCCAAAGTCAAGACCACTTCTTGTCCATCGACATTGATTACGAAACTTTCCATGATCAATGGGTGACGCTTGACTGGGATCACTAAGTTTGTTGTGCCAAAGCCAAGGCTTAGTTGATTCAGAGGAAAAAGGTTAGGCAATATATTGGATATATTGGCATATATAAGATATATGTTTCGGACTTGGATGTCCACCTACTGGATCTAGGAATTGGATTGGATCCAATTGATCTTAGAGATCTACCTAGTTAATTATCATACAATTTGTTGGCCAAAGTCAAGATTGTGTGATATTTAACGGGATCCTAGCCCGCTAGGAAACACGGTTTCCCGAGTACTCGACAGAGGATTAGAGGCTCACCGAAAAATAGTGGGAGGCAAGAATTAAATTTGCAATATTCGTTTAATTACTTGCCATACGCGCTCAAATCAAATATCATTCGTCAAATAAATTAAATGTTAGTTGGACTAATATTTAAATTGTTGTTTTAATTAACAGTTGGACTGTATTCAAATAAATTAAAGTATAGTTGATTAATATAGTTGGACTATAATAATCATTATATTTATAGTACATAAATCGTTGATTAAATAGTTGGACTATTAAAATCAAGAAAATTGAAAGATTGACATTTAAAACATAATCCTAGGGAAAATGTATTTAAATGGTTTAATTTTCAAATTGGGAATATATTTCAGGATGGTCCTGGAAACTAATAAGTTACTTTATTTGATAAAATAACATATTAGGCCTAAGCCCGGAGTTGAGCAATTAGTAGAGCATGATCTTTGGAAGATTCATGTGATGATAACTTTAGTGCTTAATCCATTAAGCTTGTCGCAGTAGACTCCTTAATTTCTTTGTCAGAACTAAGGGTTAGATCCTTAAAGTATGATAATGAAATTGAAGGATCTTCATAGATCTATTTTAGATCTTAGAAGTACTATATATTGTAATAGTAAACTCTTGGAGGGTTAATGATTATTCTCAAGGAGATAAAGTCAAAGTTTGCAATAAGGCAAGTATCGCAAGGCGCACCTTACTTCGATATTCTAGAGTGCCAAGGCTAGGCCAATGGCTTCTGGAATATTGAAAAAGGGCAAAGGCAAAATCATTACAATCTTCTGGGAATATAAATGACAAATCCCAAAATGTCTGCCTAAATTGTGGCAAACGGGATCGCGGAAGCGTGACTGTCATTTGGACAAGGCAGACATGAAGGAATTGAAGACGAGCAAGGCTCTGACTTCAAATATGTTTGTCATAAATATGTTCACTACTAGTATTAAAATTGGATTTTAAATACTTAGTGTGGTACATAAATATGTACTGATGTTCAGAATCTACTATGAGCAGGATGCTGACTTCAGATTGAGATTTATCTGTGAATTGGAAACGGGACGAAATTTGCTGTTTTAACTGTAGATACCTAAGTTTAGGAACTACCATTGGGTGCGTACCTAAATTTGGAAACTGCTATAATGTAACTAGTTTGACTAGAAACATTATCTCTGTATCAGTGTTTAACCCGCTGCGTGTGAACCTTTATATTCTAGAACACTAAAGTGTTTCATTATATAAAGATGATATTGAGATAAACACATTAGATGTGAATAACAGAATTTATATTTTGAATATAAATAAATCTCAAACATATAACATGACAAACAAATAGCTCAAACTGATTTGATCAGAAGAAACATATTGTGGCATTGTTGTCTAAGACACATTTAAACAAGAATCGTATATCCACACTTTTGAAGAGTGGGTACTCGGACTATTTTGATTCCAATCAAATAAAGTCTACGAATCTAGTTTATTGGGCAAAGTGCCTAAAACACTATTTACTTGGTAAAAGTGTAAATGTCACCTATCTGTTAGCCCTAGTTCATCGTGAAGCAAGTGGGCCCATGTCTAGCTAGGCTAGAGGTGGATATGAATATTTCGTGACCTTTACGGATGTGGCATCGCGTTATGGTTATGTGTTTCTTTTGAAACACAAATCAGAAACTTTTAAGTTTCGACACGAAATAGACAAACAGATCGGCTAAAGAATTAAACCATCACGGTAAGACCGTAATGGAAAATACTTAAGCAATAAGTTTCTAATATACTTGAAAGATTATAGTATTCTTTCAATTAGGACTCCTTCCGGAACACGTCATTTTGACGGTGTGTCCGAACAGAGTAACTGGATTTTGTTGGACATGATAAGGTTAATCAAGAGTCGCTCTGAGCTACTATTTCCTTCAACGGATAAGTATAAACAGTGCAAAACTTATTTAGAATAAGGTTCCATAAAAATCTGTTTGACAGACTTCATATTAGATATGAACAGGAAGAAATTGGGTTTCTCATTCCTGATGATTTGGGAATGCTAGGCATCAGTTTGGATGATACCAAACTAAAACCCAAATTTGATAAGTGCCTAATTGTAGGTTATCCTAGGGAAACCATAAGTATAGTACTTATACAACTCACAAGAGAATAATTTTAATTGTTACTCACCATGCGGTTTTCCTAAGAGGAATACCGATATGCAGTGGTGAGTGAGAGGATAGTAAAACTCGATGAAAATCGGAGTAATACTGTTCTAGGTACAGATCCTTAATGGAACACAAATAGTTCATCAAGGATGAAACTATACCAGTAATCTTCGAATACACAAGAACCGCGTATGTCGGAGAGAGTCAGAAACACACCTGGGGTATGGTTTCTGATCTCACCTCGAAAAGATGTCTATCTTATTGAGGAATACCAACCGACTACGTATGAGGAAGTGATACAAGGTATCGACTCCCTAATTATGGCAAAGTGCCATGAGTCTGAAATGGATTCCATGTATATCAACTATGTTTGGATACTAGTTGGTGTACCGCAAGGCATTGTGCCTATTGGTACTATATAAGTCTTCAAGGAAGACATACATGGAAGGCAACATACCAACGTACTAAGCTTGGCTTGTAGCGGAAAGGTATCGTTATCAATATTGTGTTGATTACGACGAACCTTTTACCTGTTGCCATGGTAAATCCATTTGGATAATGCTTGCTAATGCTGCATGTTTCATTTGTGAAATATGTCAGCTGAACGAGAAAATCGCTTTCCTTAACGGAAAACCTTTTGGAGGATGTTTACAACATCCTGTTGGTTTTGTCGTACCAAAACTAGCAAACAAGGTTTGCAGGTTATTCGATCCATGTTTGGATTGAAGCAAGCAATAGGTTCTTGGAATTATCGTTTTGATGTAATCATAATAGTTTATGGTTTAATTCAAAACGAAATGATTCTTGTGTATATAAGGAGGTTAGTGGGAGCGCACTAACAATAAATGTCCTATAAATAATGATATGTAATTTCTTGGAAATGAAATTCCCATATAATAACTATCGGTGAAAGCATGGCTTTCAGAAACCTCCGACAAATCGTACATTGAAAATGTGCGTGACCTAGTGTCTCATACACTTTGAGCATAAGGATTCACAAACAGCCAATCCAAGTGATAGTCACGGATGAAAGTAAGAACATCCTTTAGTATCTTAGAGATCTAATGATGCTGTCTTAATCTATGGAGAATGAGTACTTGAAGTGACTGGGATCACTGTTGCAAGTTTCCTAACCGATAATGACGACTATAAGTCACAAAACGGTACTGTACAGATTGAATAACGGAACAGTGAGCTGGAAATCTTCCAAGCAATATACTGTTTCCGAATAAACAAAAAATGTGGGTTATTGCTGCAGCTGAGGGAGCAATAGAAGCCTTCTGGGTCGATAACAAATCTAATTAGATTAGATATAGTTCTGTTAGCAGCTGAGCTAGGCTACAGCACAGGCTAAAGATTTTATGGTCTCATCAACGATCCAGATACATACTTTGATATTCATCTGATTCGTTCGGATCATACATCGTGGCGACGTGATGATCGAATAAATCACATCAGATGATAATCATGCAAATCCGCAGACGAAAGCCTTTTCTCAGCAATTTGAACCAACCGTACATAATTTGGGTGTTAGACACTCGAGTGACTGGCTATAGGCCAAGTGGGAGATTGTTGGACAATTATGACCCATAGCGTCACTATTTGTACAGATCATGGTGTTGTTGTACAAATTAACTATGTGACAAAGGAGATTGCTCTCTTATCATTTGTGATTAGATCACCAAGATGTATAAATGATAGGAGGTCCATATGATTAGTTCCTGGATTGAGAATGATATGAGACAGTATCAGTCCACGATGGATAAATCATTAAATATCCCTAGTCAGAGTATTATCGAGATCGGACATCGATAAATACGTAAAAGACTAGTATTACACTTGTGCGCGTTGTGAGGGCATAACGGCATAGTTCTCAATATTTGGGTATACGATACTCATGCAAGTGTAATATGAGGTTGTGTTTACCGATGGTACGGGAAACGCTTCGCTCTGGATAGACCCCCTCGGAATTCCATTGGTAGTATGACTATGTGTCTATGGAAGTCCGAAATCAGGGTAGGTGTATTTGGTCTTAACGTGAGACTTGCACTGCTAATACTTGTGACAATCAATATACTTTGGTTGTGGTCGTCCAGGGCTTTAACAAGTTCTGTGTACACCTCTGCTGGGTATATTGAGAATCGTAGTGTGTTGGGTGTGATGTCAAGACGGAAGTGTCACTCCAGTTATATGGAGATGATGATCGCGTAGGCATACAGAACTGGTTCTCTAAAGGGTTGCAACCATCGGGATAATACGACTTGGTCATGATTATCCGATAATAAAGAGACTAGTTGCTCGTTATCCGATATATGCGTCGTATGGGGCAGACATTGTACCAGCACCAGGCCTTGAATGTGATCATCCGATATTGGATCGAAATACGCATTACTACGTATACTACGCCTAATATAGATCCTTATATTCATGTAAGGATATTTCTGGAGAATTGGGTAGGCATGGCTCTTTGCTAGAAGCCAACCTTGTCTTGTAAATCGGTATAAATGTAGTAATAGGTACTTACGTGTTCGGATAGTTCGATGACCGTATTTACTGCCAACATATCTGGGGATCTCATTGGTCGCTTCCCGAAGATTTACCGATGACGTATGACTCGCACTTTTAATTAATCTGGGATTAATTAGATGAGAGAGAAAATTAATCTGGGATTAATTTCGGAGATATTTTATCTGGGATAAAATATCATTTAAAAGAGATAACGATTAATTTGGAATTAATCGATTAAATAATATATTCGATATATTATACGAAATTGGATTTCGACGAGGAATTGAAATTAGATTTTAATTCGGGCGAACGAGTTAATTTAGAATTAATTCGTTAGCGACGTGAATAGTGATTTCACTAGGCATAATCATTTAATTACGTCGCGACGGAAAATTCGTTAATTTGGAATTAGCGAACCCAAGCCCGGGATTGTTTGCGAGCGGATTCGTATTTCGAATTTGAGTGCGGCACGCAAGTCAAATCAAGCGTCAAATCGCTAGTCGCATCAAGCGTCAAATCATTAGTCACTTTGAGTGATGTGACAACTTGTCACTTGATTTGATGATTGATGGATTGATGGAAGTGGTTGGAATGCATTAAATGTTTTTTGCTCCAAAAATTGTATTTGACTTTTGAAATGCCTTTTACAATTTTTTTATTTGATTTTTGTGTATTAGATACATTTTAGCCAAAAACCAACTCACTCTCTCCTATTTTTTCTCTTTCTCTCGGCCTTGGAGGCTTTCTTTTCTCTCTTCTATTCTGCTCACTGCCGTGAGCTAAGGGAAGCAAAATGTGATGTTTTTATGGCAAAAATATCAAGAGCTAGCACTCTGAGAGACATGCGAAGGTGATAGGGAAGTCCACCCATGAGCTTGGAATCATCAACCAAAGCTTGGAGCTTGTTGGACGAAAATTGAAGCCGAAAACAGTGAGCTGTGATAGTGGACTGCCGAGCACTCACAAGGGCAAAAAATTATTTATGTTCGTTGCTGCTTCGCTCAACCGATCGATGTAAGTATTCCGCTTCCTCGTTGTATTCGTACACTTGTTTCTTGCTTTGTATTCGATCCTCGGGGCCGTAGAACTCCAACAATGGTATCAGGGCGAGTAAAAGCATGAAATTTGATTAGGGCTTAAAATTTGGGTAAATTGATTTTGAGCATGAATTTATGAAATTGGATGAATGAATATGCTTAAATGTGTTTTAATTGAAGATTGATTGGATCAATTTGAAGAAATTGTGTTTGGAACATTTTTCCCCAAATTTCCTTGCTTGGCCGAGAGGTGTAGATGCCCTAATTCTTGGTAATTTTTGTTTCGTTGATCATTGGATGACTTGAACGATAGAGGATGTTGATTTAATGTTAATTTGGATTTAATTGGATTTAATTCGGAATTGACATAAAATTAGTCCCCATTGCCGAGAGCTATTAAGCATGTTTGGGTTTGATTTTGATTAAATTGTGTTGGAATATATGATTAAATGTTGATTAGCATGATTAATTGTACAAATTGGTGTTTTGGAATATTGATTTGGGTAATTAATAATGCTATACACTTTATGTAATTAAATTGGGAATTTGGAATTTTTGTAATTTAATTATGTTTGGCCTATTTTGTGAAATTGGGCTTAAGTGTTGTAATTGGGCTTATTGGGCTTGGTTGTACCAAGTTGGGTTTAGGCTAAATTGGTTGGATCCAATTAGGCCCAAAACTGCTTCCATAAAGCCCAAATGTGACTAATGGACCTTTAAAGTTTAATTGGGCCTAATGGGCCTAAATTGATTTCTGGGCTTATGGGGTAATTCCCGGATTGGACTTTGGTTATTGGGTTTGACCCGAGTTGACCAAAAGTCCACGCCTCAAGAAATTAATTAAAAGCCCATTGGACTTTAATTAAATTGACGTTGGACGTTAATCGGGCTTTGAGACCCGTAACGATTAAATTTGGAATTTAAATCGTAAAGGTTTATTATATAAAGTGTAGTATTTAATTTGGAATTAATTAGCGAATTAGTATTAAATACAAATTGAATTGGATTTAATTATGTAGTTTAATTTAATTCAAGAATTCGTACTTTGAGTACTTATTCGCAAAACGAGTTTGACTCGAGCTAAATCAAATCGTTGTTTGAACATTGGATGGTCACTAATTATCAGATTAATTAATTTGATTAGATTGATTGATAACATGCTTGTGTGAATACATAGTTGCGGTGCATGAATAATGTATATCAGATGGATATTAGATGGGTGGGGCAATTTTAGAAATTGTTGTAATAAATTTGGAATTTATTAATTGGACCTGCGTGTCCAGCCTTATTACCTCCTTATTCTTTGTATTCTCTTCTCACCTATTCCCCTCAATGTAAAAGAGGTTTCTTTAGAAGTGTAGTGTAACGGGTAGAAGTAATACATGTGCCAGCGGGAGAGAGAAAGGGAGAGATTTGATCTAGGATCACTGTGTAGAGTATCCATCCGCATATCATTATTATTTTATTATACGCGCTTTATTCTGTATTTAGAATGCATGTTTAAGGGTGTATGATGATGAGACCTTAACAAAGATAATAAATTGGTTTCCAATTTGCACGCGAAAAACCCTCGCAAAATATTAAGCGTTTTTCCTTCCATTGAGTGATTCTTACTCAAGATCCGAGACTGGCATTGGCTTGTTGGCCAAAGTCAAGGACTGTGTCCGTCGAGGATGTGTTTGAATCACGAAGGCTTTGTTTCATATTGGTGTCTTGTCCAAGTTGTGGTTTTTTGGCCAAAGTCAAGACCACTTCTTGTCCATCGACATTGATTACGAAGCTTTCCATGATCAATGGGTCACGCTTGATTGAGATCACTAAGTTTGTTGTGCCAGAGCCAAGGCTTAGTTGATTCAGAGGAAAAGGTTAGGCAATATATTGGATATATTGGCATATATAAGATATATGTTTTGGACTTGGATGTCCACCCACTGGATCTAGGAATTGGATTGGATCCAATTGATCTTAAGATCTACCTAGTTAATTATCATACAATTTGTTGGCCAAAGTCAAGAATGTGTGATATTTAACGGGATCCTAGCCCGCTAGGAAACACGGTTTCCCGAGTACTCGACAGAGGGTTAGAGGCTCACTGAAAAATAGTGGGAGGCAAGAATTAAATTTGCAATATTCGTTTAATTACTTGCCATACGCGCTCAAATCAAATATCATTCGTCAAATAAATTAAATATTAGTTGGAATAATATTTAAATTGTTGTTTTAATTAACAGTTGGACTGTATTCAAACAAATTATAAGTATAGTTGATTAATATAGTTGGACTATAATAATCAATATATTTAATAGTACATAAATCGTTGATTAAATAGTTGGACTATTAAAATCAAGAAAATTGAAAGATTGACATTTAAAACATAATTCTAGGGAAAATGTATTTAAATGGTTTAATTTTCAAATTGGGAATATATTTCAGGATGGTCCTGGAAACTAATAAGTTACTTTATTTGATAAAATAACATATTAGGACTAAGCCCGGAGTTAAGCAATTAGTAGAGCATGATCCTTAGAAGATTCATGTGATGATAACTTTAGTGCTTAATCCATTAAGCTTGTCGTAGAAGACTCCTTAATTTCTTTGTCATAACTAAGGGTTAGATCCTTAAAGTATGATAATGAAATTGAAGGATCTTCATAGATCTATTTTAGATCTTAGAAGTACTATATATTGCAATAGTAAACTCTTGGAGGGTTAATGACTATTCTCAAGGAGATAAAGTCAGAGTTTGCAATAAGGCAAGTAGTGCAAGGCGTACCTTACTTCGATATTCAAGAGTGTCAAGGCTTGGCCAATGGATTCTGGAATATTGAAAAGGGGCAAAGGCAAAATCATTATAATCTTCTGGGAAGATAAAGGACAAATCCCAAAATGTCTGCCTAAATTGTGGCAAACGGGATCGCGGAAGCGTGACTGCCATTTGGACAAGGCAGACATGAAGGAATTGAAGACGAGCAAGGCTCTGACTTCAAATATGTTTGTCATAAATATGTTCACTACTAGTATTAAAATTGGATTTTAAATACTTAGTGTGGTACATAAATATGTACTGATGTTCAGAATCTGCTATGAGCAGGATGCTGACTTCAGATTGAGATTTATCTGTGAATTGGAAATGGGATGAAAGTCTCTGTTTTAACCGTAGATACGTAAGTTTAGGAACTACCCTCGGGTGCGTACCTAAATTTGGAAATAGTTATAATGTAACTAGTTTGACTAGAAACATTATCTTTGTATCAGTTTTTAACCCGCTGCCGGTGAACCTTTATATTCTAGAACACTAAAGTGTTTCATTATATAAAGATGATATTGAGATAAACACATTAGATGTGAATAACAGAATTTATATTTTGAATATAAATAAATCTCAAACATATAACATGACAAACAAATAGCTCAAACTGATTTGATCAGAAGAAACATATTGTGGCATTGTTGTCTAGGACACATTTAAACAAGAATCATATATCCACACTTTTGAAGAGTGGGTACTCGGACTATTTTGATTCCAATCAAATAAAGTCTACGAATCTAGTTTATTGGGCAAAGTGCCTAAAACACTATTTACTTGGTAAAAGTGTAAATACCACTGATCTGTTAGCCCTAGTTCATAGTGAAACAAGTGGGGCCATGTCTAGCTAGGCTAGAGGTTGATATGAATATTTCGTGACCTTTACGGATGTGGCATCGCGTTATGGTTATGTGTTTCTTTTGAAACACAAATCAGAAACTTTTAAGTTTCGACACGAAATAGACAAACCGATCGGCTAAAGTATTAAACCATCACGGTAAGACCGTAATGGAAAATAGTTAAGCAATAAGTTTCTAATATACTTGAAAGAGTATAATATTCTTTCAATTAGGACTCCTCCCAGAACACGTCATTTTGACGGTGTGTCCGAATAGAGTAACTGAATTTTGTTAGACATGATAAGGTTAATCAAGAGTCGCTCTGAGCTACCATTTCCTTCAACGGATAAGTATAAACAGTACAAAACTTATTTAGAATAAGGTTCTATAAAAATCTGTTTGACAGACTTCATATTAGATATGAACAGGAAGAAACTGGGTTTCTCATTCTTGATGATTTGGTAATGCTAGGCATATGTTTGGATGATACCAAACTAAAACCCAAATTTGATAAGTGTCTAATTGTAGGTTATCCTAGGGAAACCATAAGTATAATACTTATACAACTCACAAGAGAACAATTTTAATTGTTGCACACCATGCGGTTTTCCTAAGAGGAATACCGATATGCAGTGGTAAGTGGGAGGATAGTAAAACTCGATGAAAATCGGAGTAATATTGTTCCAGGTATAGATCCTTAATGGAACACAAATAGTTCATCAAGGATGAAACTATACCAGTAATCTTCGAATACACAAGAACTGAGTATGTCGGAGAGAGTCAGAAAACAACCTGGGGTATGGGTTTCTGATCTCACCTCGAAAAGATGTCTATCTTATTGAGGAATACCAACCGACTACGTATGAGGAAGTGATACAAGGTATCGACTCCCTAATTATGGCAAAGTGCCATGAGTCTGAAATGGATTCCATGTATATCAACTATGTTTGGATACTAGTTGGTGTACCGCAAGGCATTGTGCCTATTGGTACTATATAAGTCTTCAAGGAAGACATACATGGAAGGCAACATACCAACGTACTAAGCTTGGCTTGTAGCGGAAAGGTATCGTTATCAACATTGTGTTGATTATGATGAAACCTTTTACCTGTTGCCATGGTAAATCCATTTGGATAATGCTTGCTAATGCTGCATGTTTCATTTATGAAATATGTCAGCTGAACGGGAAAATCGCTTTCCTTAAACGGAAACCATTTGGAGGATATTTACAACATCCTGTCGGTTTTGTCGTACCAAAACTAGCAAACAAGGTTTGCAGGTTATTCGATCCATGTTTGGATTGAAGCAAGCATTAGGTTCTTGGAATTATCGTTTTGATGTAATCATAATAGTTAATGGTTTAATTCAAAACGAAATGATTCTTGTGTATATAAGGAGGTTAGTGGGAGCGTACTAACAATAAATGTCCTATAAAATAATGATATGTAATTTCTTGGAAATGAAATTCCCATATAATAACTATCGGTGAAAGCTTGGCTTTCAGAAAACTCTCTGAGAAATCGTACATTGAAAAATGTGCGTGACCTGGTGTCTCATACGCTTTGAGCATATGGATTCACAAACAGGCCAATCCAAGTGATAGTCACTGGATTGAAAGTAAGAACATCCTTTAGTATCTTAGAGATCTAAGGATGATGTCTTAATCTATGGAGAAGGAGAACTTGAAGTGACTGGGATCACTGTTGCAAGTTTCCTAACCGATAATGATGACTATAAGTCGCAAAACGGTACTGTACAGTTTAAATAACGGAACAGTGAGCTGGAAATCTTCCAAGCAAGATACTGTTACTGAATAAACAAAAAATACGGGTTATTGCTGCAGCTGAGGCAGCAATAGAAGCCTTCTGGGTCAATAACAAATCTAATTAGATTAGATATAGTTCTGTTAGCAGCTGAGCTAGGCTACAGCACAGGCTAAAGAATTTATGGTCTCATCAACGATTCAGATACATACTTTGATATTCATCTGATTCGTTCGGATCATACATCGTGGCGACGTGATGATCAAATAAATCGCATCAGATGATAATCATGCAAATCCGCAGACGAAAGCCTTTTCTCAGCAATTTGAGCCAACCGTACATAGTTCGGGTGTTAGACAATCGAGTGACTGGCTATAGGCCAAGTGGGAGATTGTTGGACAATTATGACCCATAGCGTCACTATTTGTACATATCATGGTGTTGTTGTACAAATTAACTATGTGACAAAGGAGATTGCTCTCTTATCATTTGTGATTAGATCACCAAGATGTATAAATGATAGGAGGTCCATATGATTAGTTCCTGGATTGAGAATGATATGAGACAGTATCAGTCCACGAATGATAAATCATTAAATATCCCTAGTCAGAGCATTATCGAGATCGGACATCGATAAATACGTAAAAGACTAGTATTACATTTGTGCGCGTTGTGAAGGCATAACGTCATAGTTCTCATATATTTGGGTATATGATACCAATGCAAGTGTAATATGAGGTTGTGTTTACCGATGGTACGGGAAATAGCTTCGCTCTGGAAATTCCCCTCGGAATTCCATTGGTAGTATGACTATGTGTCTATGGAAGTCCGAAATCAGGGTAGGTGTATTTGGTCTTAACCTGAGACTTGCACCGCTAATACTTGCGATAATCAATATACTTTGGTTGTGGTCGTCCAGGGCTTTAACAGGTTCTGTGTACACCTCTGTTGGGTATATTGAGAATCGTAGTGTGTTGGGTGATGATCGCGTAGGCATACAGAACTGGTTCTCTAAAGGGTTGCAACCATCGGGATAATATGACTTGGTCATGATTATCCGATAATAAAGAGACTAGTTGCTCGTTATCCGATATATACTTCGTACGGGGCAGACACTGTACCAACCCCAGGCCTTGCATGTGATCATCCGATACTGGATCGAAATACGTAATACTACGTATACTATGCCTGATATAGATCCTTATATTCCTGTAAGGATATTTCTGGAGAATTAGGTAGGCATGGCGCTTTGCTAGAAGCCAACCTTGTCTTGTAAATCGGTATAAACGTAGTACTAGGTACTTACGTGTTCGGATAGTCCGACGACCGTATTTACTGTCAACATATCCGGGGATCTCATGTGTCGCTTCCCGAAGATTCACCGATGTCGTATGACTCGCACTTTTAATTAATCTGGGATTAATTAGATGAGAGAGAAAATTAATCTGGGATTAATTTCGGAGATATTTTATCTGAGATAAAATATCATTTAAAGAGAGATAACGATTAATTTGGAATTAATCGATTAAATAATATATTCGATATATTATACGAAATTGGAATTAGATTTTAATTCGGGAGAACGAGTTAATTTAGAATTAATTCGTTAGCGACGTGAATAGTGATTTCGCTAGACATAATCATTTAATTACGTCGCGACGGAAAATTCATTAATTTGGAATTTGCGAACCCGAGCCCGGGATTGTTTGCAAGTGCATTCGCATTTCGAATTCGAGTGCGGCACACAAGTCAAATCAAGCGTCAAATCGCTAGTCAAATCAAGCGTCAAATCATTAGCCACTTTGAGTGATGTGACAACTTGTCACTTGATTTGATGGATTGATTGAAGTGGTTGGAAAACATTAAATGCCTTTGGCTCCAAACATTGTATTTGACTTTTGGAAATGCCTTTTACAATTTTTGATTTGATTTTTGTGTATTAGATACATTTTAGCCAAAAACCAACTCACTCTCTCCTAATTTCTTCTCTTTCTCTCGGCCTTGGAGGCTTTCTTTTCTCTCTTCTATTATGCTCACTACCATGAGCTAAGAGAAGTAAACTGTGATGTTTTGTGGAAAAAACATCAAGAGCTAGCACTCCGAGAGACATGCGAAGGTGATAGGGAAGTCCACCCATGAGCTTGGAATCATCAACCAAAGCTTGGAGCTTGTTGGACGAAAATTGAAGCCGAAAACAATGAGTTGTGACAATGGACTGCCGAGCACTCACAAGGGTAGGAAATTATTTGTGTTCGTTGTCGTGTCGCTCAACCGATCAATATAAGTATTCCGCGACTTCCTCATTGTATTCGCACACTTGTTTCTTTCTTTGTATTCGATCCTCGGGGCCGTGGAACTCCAACATCGCGGTAGTCTGGATGCCATACCTGGCGTGCTAACCTTGTACCTAGGGTGTCGCAGTTTTCTGGATGTCATACCTGGCGTGCTAACCCCATACCTAGGGTGTCGTAGTTTTCTGGATGCTAACCCCGTACCTAGGGTGTCGCAGTCGTCTGGATGCCGTACCTGGCTGAACTGATCTGATGTCTCCATACCCGGAGTACTGTACCCGGCTGAACTGATCTGATGTCTCCATACCCTGAGTGTCGTACCTGGCTGAACTGATCTGATGTCTCTATACCCGGAGTGTCGTACCTGGCTGATCTGATATCTCCATACCCAGAGTGCCGTACCTGGCAAAACTGATCTGAACCAATGTGGGCCTCGCCCCTAGAATGCCATACTCGGCAGAACTGATCTGATATCCGGAGTGCCGTACCTGGCAAAACCGATCTGATATCTCCATATCTGGAGTGCCGTATGTTTCCATACCCGGAGTGCCGTACCTGGCAAAACTGATCTGATGTCTCCAAACCCGGAGTGTCGTACCTAGCAGAACTGATACTGAACTAATGTGGGCCTCGCCCCCAAAATGCCATACCCGGCAGAACTGATACTGAACTAATATGGGCCTTGCCCCCAGAATGCCATACCCAGCAAGACAGATTCTGATGATGATGATGTGGGCCCTCGACCCTGGGACGCATCCCGGAACTGCAACTGACAACAGGGGCACCTCGACCCTGGGACGCATCCCAATACTGCTGACAATGTGGGCCTCGCCCTCAAACTGATGTGGGCCTCGACTTCGGACTGATACTGATGTGGGCTTTTCTCCAAAACTGATACTGATGTGGGCATCGCCCCAAAACTGATACTGAAGTGGGCCTCGCCCTCCACTGATACTGATGTGGGCCTCGTCCCCAGGTTGATACTGATGCGGGCCTCGCCCCAGACTAATACTGATGTATGCCTCGCCCAAAACTAACACTGATATGGGCCTCACCCCAAACTGATACTGATATGGGCCTCGCCCCCAGGGACTTATCCCCAAAACTGATGCTGATACTGATACGATGGTTCATTTTCGAACTGTGCTGTATGAGATGGTCCATTCCCGAACCGTTACTGTGAGGTAGTCCATTCCTGAACCGTTATAGTGAGGTGGTCCATTGTTGAACCCTGCTCCATTCTCGGAGTGTCATTCCCGACTTGTTCATTCTCGAATTGTGCTCCATTCCCGGAGTGCCATTTTCGGCATTTGATGTGATAGTGGTGGGCCTCGACTCTGGGACTCATCCCCAAAACTGACGCTGACGTGGGCCTCGACCTTGGGATTCATTCCAAAATTCTGACGATGTGGGCCTCGGCCCTAGGATTCATTCCCTGGATTCATTCCAAATTCTGACGACGTGGGCCTCGGCCCTGGGATTCATTCCCTGGATTCATTCCAAATTCTGACGACGTGGGCCTCGGCCCTATGATTCATTCCCTGGATTCATTCCCTGGATTCATTCCAAAATTCTGACGACGTGGGCCTCGGCCCTGGGATTCATTCCAAAATTCTGACGACGTGGGCCTCGGCCCTATGATTCATTCCCTGGATTCATTCCAAATTCTGACGACGTGGGCCTCGGCCCTGTGATTCATTCTAAATTCTGACGACGTGGGCCTCGGCCCTGGGATTCATTCCAAAATTCTGACGACGTGGGCCTCGGCCCTGGGATTCATTCCCTAGATTCATTCCAAATTCTGACGACGTGGGCCTCGGCCCTGGGATTCATTCCCTGGATTCATTCCAAAATTCTGACGACGTGGGCCTCGGCCCTGGGATTCATTCCCTGGATTCATTCCAAAATTCTGACGACGTGGGCCTCGGCCCTGGGATTCATTCCCTGGATTCATTCCAAATTCTGACGACGTGGGCCTCGGCCCTGGGATTCCTTCCCTGGATTCATTCCAAATTCTGACGACGTGGGCCTCGGCCCTAGGATTCATTCCAAATTCTGACGACGTGGGCCTCGGCCCTGGGATTCATTCTCTGGATTCATTCCAAATTCTGACGACGTGGGCCTCGGCCCTGGGATTCATTCTCTGGATTCATTTCAAAACTCTGAAGATGCGGGCCTCGGCCCTGGGATTCATTCCCGGATTCATTCCAAAACTCTGATGATGCGGGCCTCAGCCCTGGGATTCATTCCAAAATTCTGACAATGTGGGCCTCAGCCCTATAATTCCTTCCCAAAACTCAACTGATGTGGGCCTCGACCCTGGGACTCATCCCTAAAACTGATATCAATGCTGGTGTGGGCCTCGCCCTCGGGATTCATCCCTAAAACTGATATTGATGCTGATGCAGGCCTCACCCCCAAGATCCATCCCCAAAACTGAAACTGATATGGGCCTCAACCCTGGGACTCATCCCCAAAACTACTACTCATATGTTGCTAATCTGGTTGGCTTGTCTTTGTCGCTTTCTCTTTTTCTTCTTTGAAACCTGTGAATACAAAACAAAACAAACACAAAAAAGAATGCAAAAATATGTTACGTATGCATGCATGCATCAATGAATTTCTTATTCCATTAGGTTAGGTCTTCCACCAGTTCTCCAGGTGATTGCTCAGTCTTCTCTCTGCTCTCATGGCTCAATATCTTATTATATCCCTGATTCACGATGTAGTAGACTGGTCGCCCCCAGTCTTGGTTTAGCTTTCTGCTCTCTACTGTTTGCACTTGGTCAAGATGAACCACATGGTGGGGCCTTCCATATCATCATACTATATTACATGCTACGAAATAGTCCTAATAGTTATACGTATCATTGTCCTCAAAGAATGCTCAATAATGAAACCAGAGAACCTTCAAAACATTCGATGCCACTCAAATCCAAGTTTTTGAATAAATGATCTAAGCCAGACTCAAAGTCTGTGTGTGCAAAGGTTCTTTCACAGCTTGATTCCTAAGGTAAGCTAACTCGATGATTTCGTTTCAAAAATCGGGATCGATGGGTCAACCCAATCTAGATGTCTCAGTTAGGCTCTGCAATTGCTTTTTCATGCTCAATGTGGTATGGTTTTACTTTTCTTTTCCTTTGTCTCTTTTTTTTCTTTTCATTTTGAACTTCTTTTTTTCTTTTTCTTTTCTTTTTTCTTTCTTCTTTTTTTTTTTCTTTTTCTTTTCAACACACCTACTCTTTAAGGTAGCATTTCTCCTCATGGTGGTCCTAATACTCGCCCATTGGTAGCTTCACGCTTATCGGTTATAGGGGGTTCAATTCCTTTCTTTTAGAGACTTTTCTTTTATTTTCAACCATACCACACATCATAACATAAGCAAATCAAGATAGACATCTAAGCAAACGATCATTCACCGACCTACAATTTCTTTGACTAGTCACTTTGCTAACTACTCAGGTTTTCACTACTAAGAACCATAATCAAGTGCTTACGAGTCTAACATAGATCAATTACTCAAAATATCAGATAAAAGCACGTCAAGGGTTTATCGTTTCTAAGATTTCACCATAAAGCAATCAATTTCATCATCGGACTTATGTCTAACTATCAAGGACTCAAAAATAATCTTTTTTTTCTTCTCTTTTTTTTGAAGGCCCCCCCAATGGTCTTTCTATCCTTGTCGTAAGGTTTTCTATTGCTCGATTTCCTTTTCCTCGCTATCCATGTTTGCTAAACCCTTCTTTGACAATTCTTCTTTTATCCCTAACCCAACGGATATCTATGATGGCTTTTAAGACACAAAGGGTTAACATGATGCGTGTATGCATGAGATGCATGAGATGCGTACGATGTATGAGATATATATGCATGTGGTTGTCAAAAGCATAAAGGGGCAACTTTCATAGGATGTATGACTATGGTTCACACAATGGGTTTATAGGGGTGTAGACAAAGGCTCTCGTCGACGAAGGATTGCCCACAACTAGGACTCCTCACTCAAGGGTTCAAGCGACCAAGTGAGCGCACCTTTTTATACCTTACGGTACGTGTCAATGATTTATGGTGCGTGACTGACTGTCAAATAGATTTCCCGTTGTAGATTCCCCAGAGGGAGGGTGGAGTGAGGATCTCTTAAGTACCCAAGCCTCTTAGGCTCTTATCGCTTGGTGACAATAATAAACAACGAGTCTTCCAAATTAGTCCATCATGGTAGGCTAATAGTACATGATTATCTAGGTGTCTTCACAGCTTTTCCTTATAGAAAGGTAGTGAATGAAGGAGGACAACAAACCATTACCTAGCCTTAAAAGTTCCTTTGATTAAACCCCTTTCAACCTACGGTAGACACAGTTAACTAAAACACAAATTACAATCACTACAAGACATTATTTCGGAGCCAATTCTCTATTATCCCCAGTGGAGTCGCCAGACTGTAGGACACAGAAATCGATGACGTTGTTCTAGGCTCGCGGCCTAGTTGGGAGTACGGAATAGCCCGCGGGGGAACTAAACCGGAGAAATAACATGGAGTCGCCACCCAGTGTGAACTGGGACAAAGATTTAAGGCCGCACTCACCCCTCACAAGGGAAGACCTCAAACCGTTGGGTTCAGAATGGTCCCTTACTTATGCCACTTGTAATGATGTGATTTGTGCAATATCTTAACCGAATCTACGCAACATGCTCAAGAACAACCTATATCTAGTTCATGTTCATAAAGATAAATCCTATGTCTAAGTTTGCATGCTCGGAAAGTGAGTCCTCATAACACACGACAGCATACGGCAATCTCATGAACATATTTCAATTATATAATGCGAAAAGTAAACAATAACATAAACCTAATGCAAATTCCAAATGCAAAACGAATAACTAATCGTGCTTAAAAATAAACAACTAAATCATGCTTACAAAAATAAATAACGTACTAGCAACCTAATCATGCTCAAATACATGGTTGGATGAAACGAAATACGTGTGTCTCTTAAGTAGTACGTGGCATTGTATCCCGAGTGCAAACCACACTACCGTCCATTCGGATTCGGCTACGGAATTTACGTCCGGGTTTCCATCCGATATACCACAAAAGAGACCACGCATTCCGTTCATCCGTAATTCACATCATGCCTCAACAAACGACTCTCATGCGATAATATATTAAAATAAATGAAAGAAACGAAAGATAATAAGTAAAAAGGGTGCCCTCAGGTCTAACCTCTTTTGTCGTCTCTCGAAAGCGCGTTACACGGCCGTCGGAAGAGAGAATGCTCTGCAACTTTTCTGGTTCACTAATCCAATGTTTTACCTCGTTGTTCCACTGTTTGGGCTGCTGTTTTCACTCTGTTTCGCTGCTGTTTTACTTCTGTTTTTGGTCACTGTTTTTTGGTAATTCGGGGACTGTTTTGGGTTAATTCGGGTACTGTTTTGGGTAGTTTTTGGGTGCAGATTTTCGATGATTTTAGAGGGCTATTTCAGGGGTGTTTCATGGTTTTCAGGCAGTGTGAATTCGGGACTGTTTATGATGGAAAGAGGTACGGTTTATGGCTGTTTCAGGACGTAATTAGAAGCAGTATATAAGACTATTTGAGGCTGTGGACTGGGCTGTACGTGAAGGCTTGTGGCGAGGCAAGGGGCTATGGAATTTAGGCAGTTAAGGTTGGATGATTTATGGCGTGGCTATGCGTGAGGCGTGAAGGGCTATAAACGTGCATTAAGGTTGTGCGTTAGTGAGGGCAGGTGGCTATGTGAAGGGCTCGATATAGCCGTTTCGGGCTTATGTGTGAAAGGTTGTTAAATGAAGGATTTGGGCGATGTGGGACACTTGCGTGGAGGGCCAGGTGCGTGGAAGGAGGGCTGGCGTGAAGGTTACAGTCGGTGAAGATTGGGCTGACAAGTGGGCTTGCTATGGGTGATGGCGTGAACGTGGGTGAAGTTAGTGCGTTGGGGTTGTTTGAGTGAATGTGGCTTACGTGCAATGTGAGTTTATGCTGCTGAGGGCTGCCGTGTGTGGGTGATGGTGAGAGTCTGTGGGCAATGCGTGAGAGAGCAGTGGCATGAAGGTAGTGAGGGGAAGCAAGCGTGAAGCCTTCGGGTGTTTTCTTTTTGTTTGTTTTATTTTTTGTGAGTCTCAGCCAAGGTTAGTGAAGGGTGGTGAATGGTTCTTTTTATAGGCAAGGGAGGGGTGACTTTCCTTATTGGAATAGGAAAGAATCTCCTATTGATGGTGACATCTCTCTAATATCTCATAAGGAAAAGATCTCCTAATTTAGGATTATGATTGGCTTTGATTAGGAAAGAGATCTATGAGATTTCTTTTAATTAGGAATGGATTCGATTTGATTTTAGTATGTGTTAAATGTGCATATACTTAATCTAGAGACTGATGGGTGTGACTTAGGCTCCATGGGCGTGGGCTTTGGTTCTTTGGGTAGGCTTGGGAGTTTTAGGTTTGGTTTATGGTTTGGTAAGTGGTTTATGGTGGTTTTGGGCCGAGGATAAGCTTTGAAACAAAGATCCAACAAGCAACCGAAGCTAAACAACTGGATTAAATCCAACAAAAATTCCATTTTCCAATTTTACCCTTCCAACGTCCGTTTCCCGCGACTTTCACAACTAAAGAGGTAGTGTCTCCATACGAGACTCATCATCGGGGCTTATATGCAAAAATGCAGTGCCTACACTACCCTTTAAGGTTGTATTTCTCCTCACAGTGGTCCTAACACTCGGCCATGGGTAGCTTCACGCTTATCAGTTATATGCGGTTTAATTTCTTTCTTTCGAGACTTTCTCTTTTTATTTTCAACCATAGCATACATCATAACACTAGCAATTCAGGATAGACATCTAAGTAAACAGTCATTCATCAACATGTTATTTCTTCAACTAGTCACTCGTCGACTACATAGGTTCTTACTGCTAAAAACCTATAATTAAGTGTTTACGAGTCTAACCTAGATCAACTACTCAAGGCATCAGATAAAAGTACATTAAAGAACTTATTGTTTCTAAGTTTTCATCCTAAAGCAAACAATATTCATCATTGGACATATGTTTTACTATTAAGGACTAAAAACTAAATAAAAAATTTTACAATTTTTTTTATAACAGGTACATGCGTACACCCCCACACTAAAAACTTGCATTGTCCTCAATGTAAGATAAATATAAATAAAAAGGAGTGAGGAACAACACTACCACGCATGGAGTTGATCAGGCTCCTACTGGTGAGACTTTGGTTGTGTGGGATGAGTGGGTTACATTAACACATGCATAAATACTCATGAAAATAATAAATATGCAATTAGCACATAATAAAATAAATCTAAAGTAAAGAAAACAAAAATAAAAATAAAAATAAAAATAAAATAAATGTAGATGCAAGGGTTGCCTCCCCGATAGCGCTAAGTTTAACGTCTTCAGCCAGACGCAATCACCTAAGTGGTCATTGTGGCTTCCATGTAGCGAACCAGGTATTCCCATGGTCTTTCTTCTTCGTTATCCACTGGTGATTAAGACATGAAAAGGAATTTAGGGCTGGCTACGGCATTGTATCCATTGATCCCCCAGGGTCTACTGATGGCTGAGATTTTAGGCTGCACATAAGGAAAAATTGGCTCAACCTTTGCTTTAACTTTCCAGGGATCATCTTTAAGTGAGCACTAACTCTCATTTTCCTCTTTTTACAGTTCTTTGGAATTAGTTCCGGTTTGGGAGGGTTAGATTCATATTGTAAAGAAGCTGTTTCCGGTGAGACTGTGTCTATCAGGTATGTGTACTAACACTCATCATCATCTCGTGGTTGGTTCTCAACATGAAAAATATTCACTTCCAATGTCATATCCCCAAATGATAACTTCATGAGACCGTTCCTGCAATTGATAAGGGCATTAGCTATAGCAAAA
This sequence comes from Zanthoxylum bungeanum, assembly GCA_019454045.1. Classification (NCBI taxonomy): domain Eukaryota; kingdom Viridiplantae; phylum Streptophyta; class Magnoliopsida; order Sapindales; family Rutaceae; genus Zanthoxylum; species Zanthoxylum bungeanum. Next base: position 112,588 of record SKCR01026072.1, on the reverse strand, counting down.
AAAGGTATACCTAAGATAAGTGGAATTTTTGACTCAGTGTTAACCACAGATTGAATGTCTAAAATCAGGAAATCAATAGGGTAGTAGAATTTATCAATTTTCAGTAAAACATCCTCAACTACTCTCTGCGGTGTTCTGATAGAGCGATTAGCTAACTGTAAAATCACAGATATTGGTTTAATCTCTCCAAGTCCTAGCTGTATATAGATAAAATATGGCATAAGATTAACACTAGCACCTAAATCATTAAAACATGACTGAACTCATATGTGCCAATGTGGCAAGCAATAGTGGGGCATCCCGGATCTTTGTATTTTGGTGGGGCCCTCTGGTTAATCAATGCACTTGCTTGTTCTATTTAGAATGCAGTCTTCTTCCTATGATGCTTTCTCTTCATGGTGCATAGATCCTTCAAAACCTTCACATATGTGGGAACCTGTTTAATCACATTTAAGAGAGGAAGGTTAATCTTTACTTGCTTTAAATGTTCTAAGATCTCACCATTAGGGTCTGTAGCTCTCTCAATAGGCCTAAGAGCTTGAGGAAAGGGTACTCTAACTGGAATATGTGGCACTTGTTCTTCCCGACGAGTATATGTACTACTATCTTTGGGGTCACCTATAATGTTGGAGGTGTCATACAAGCCTACCTCATTGCCACTCATAGTGATTATAGCATTAACACCTTTTACATTGGATGCCTTATGATCAGCCTATGCCATGTGTTGACCTTGTGGATTTGGTTGAGTCTGAGATAGGAATTTTCCTAGTTCTTGCACACTCGGAACAATAGTCAACTTAGAGACTTGACTTTTTATCTCCTTATTATCTTCAACCACTTGAGCTATCAGTGACACAAACCTTTGATTAGTTTTACTTTGGGCCTCTATAAATGCGTGCACAGTGTCCTCTAAAGAATTTCTAGGAATGGCAGGTGTGTGATACTGTGGGGCACTGTAACCTTTAGGTTGTAGTGCTGACTGGGCTGATGAGACTCATATTTCCGACTGAAATTGGGATGGTTCCTCCAACTCGGATTATAAGTATCTAAATAAGGCATATATGGCTTCTTGTATATCCCTAAGGTATTGTATCATTCCTCATAAGTTTCCCTCATCTCACCATATAAAGGACACTCTTGGGTTAGATGGTCACTCCCTTTACACACAAAACACGCCCCTCGAGGTTCTAACTGGGCTACCACATGTATAGTCTTGCTATAATTAGCTTTTAAGGCTCTTATCTCTCTAGTTAATAGCTCAACATGTGTTCTAAGACTATATTCTTCCCTAAAGTGGTGTATGCCTCCACTAGAAGGGGTGGGACATGTCCTATCAGTGTTATCCATGGCATTGGGTCCAGTCCAAGTGTGAGATTTCTCGGCTAGGTCATTTAAGTACTCTAATGCCTCATCAGGGTCCTTTGGTATAAATTCACCATTGCACATCGTCTCAACGAATTGGCGTTCTCTAGGAGTTAAAATTTCGAAAAAATAACTTACGAAGCTCCAACTCTCATACCTATGGTGAGGACAACTAGATAACATCTCCTTAAACCTCTCCCAAGTTTGATGAAGGGTTTCACTGTCTTTCTAGGAGAAGATAGAGATATGTCTTTTCAAGGCATTAGTCTTATGGTATGGGAAATATTTATTGAAAAATTCTTGTGTCATATCACCCCATGATCCTATTGAATAAGGTCTCAAAGAATACAACCAGCTTTTAGCTCTATCCTTAAGGGCAAAAAGGAATAACTTAAAACTAATTGTGTCTGTTGTCCCAAATCGGTCATGAAAGGTAGCTACAACCTCTTCAAACTCTCTAATATACACATAAGGGTACTCATTATTCAAACCATGAAAGGTTGGGAGATACTTTATCATTTCGGGTTTAAAGTCTATATGTGGTGCATTAGGAGGAAACATTATGCATGATACCGTAACTGTGCGAGTGAGATGGAGGTACTCCTCAAGAGTCCTAATGGGTGGTCTCTCGTACTCACTCATGTTGTGTGTGCTAGATCTAGGTGGTGTGGCAAAAAGGTTTTCAAATAGAGTTTTTGAATCTGAATCTTCCTCTTCAATTCTAACAAATCTACCAAATTGATCCCTAAGTCTAGGCATGCACGCAAACACAAAGAAAACTAGAAACAAAAATAGAATAGTAAAACTAAAAATCAAAATCTAAACTAAAACTAAAATAGTAATAAAATAAATAAATTAGAAAATAATAATAATAATAATAAAATAAAGATGGAATGAAGTTACCGCTTTGTTATTGACTAAGAAAACCTGCTCTTGTGGATTGTAAACCGTCTCCCCGACAACGACGCCAAAATTTGATTACGTCTAAAAAGTACTTGCGATTATCGCAGTATAGTTGGGGTGTCGATTCCTCAGAGAGATAGTTACAAGGAACTAATTTACTTAAAGAAAATGTTAGCAATAACTTAATGAAAAGAGATGGATTGAATTGGTAATGTAAAACAAAGATTATAAAAAGCACTTAAAAGTTATCAGTAGAGAGAAACAACAAAGCATCGGGAATCCCTATTGTATCAAATTCCTATATTCAGTTGTTGATTCCTTTTATTATTCAATTGAAGGTTTCACATCCCAAACCAACAGTCGGAAGATAATTCAATTCAAAGCGCATTAAGTTCTAAGGTAACTGATGAATTATTTTCTATATGTTAACATCACATAAAGTTATCATTATGACCTATCTAAAGTCGACAATATACCCACAGACAATACTCCAGCAGAAGATTAACTTATAAAACAACTTTATCAGTCACAACTGTTCTCCAGTCACACATAGAAGAAGCATGACTATTTCTATATACAAATTGGTAAAACACAATCTTTGGATTATAAATCGAAAGATAATAAAGAACAATGAATCATCAATTGTATTAAATGTTGAAAGGCATTCATGAATCAAAAACATAAATATAAGAACTTAATTACAAGAGTTAATTCTTAGCTTTGCCTAGGAGATTAGTTCTCCATATATAAGAGAGACATAGCCTGGATAGATCGGAGGAACATCTTGTCTGGCATGAAACTTCCTCGTTCTTCTCTCTCAAATATGTGAGTTCCATTCATTGTTGTGTGTTTTCTCTCTGTTTTTCTCCCTTTTAGGGTTTTAGACGAACTTGGGTTTATATAGGGAAGTCTCGAAGTCATTGTGCGCATCAAAACGCGACTAAATTAAGTTTCTGAGGTCTTCCGGGACGCCGCAGTGCCAAACTTGCTAGATAATGTATGGGCAACGCTGAGGAGGCGCCGCGGCGCCAGTGCCGTTCTATGATGTTGCATTTTCTATGGTTCTGCTATTCCCGTGGGCTTTCGATGCATCCGTAAGGTCCCAAAACATATGTAATTGCTCCAAGATTCATGTTCCATTGATTCCTAATAATAAGACACAAAATATACAGTAATTAAGATCAAAACACATGATAATCAAGACGAATTAGTGATGTTCAAAGTAAATTTTCATACACTTATCACGTGTAGTAAGAAATCACGATCAAGTTTTTGGTGTCGTTATCGGAGGACTATTTTATTTTTCTTTATTAATATTAGGACGAACACCATATTTTCTTAACTAAGCACCATTTATTTCATTTTTTATTTGTCTTTGCTTTCTTTTTTCTTTCAGATAGTTGGATGAGTAGTCACAATGCATTATAGACAACCAAAAACCCGAACCACTCGACGTGGCACACCCAATTCCAATTTGGGATAGGACGATACCAGTAATAGATAAACTTATATCATGTATCATCTCACCTTGTTTTGAGGCCAACACTTGCGACATCAATATATGTATCCAGATGATATAGTAATCAGTGCAGTTTGGAATGGCCCGAATGACTATCCCAATGCCCACATATGCAGCTTTCTAGAAGTCTGCAACACCTTCAACTTTAATAGAGGGGCAGAAAAATCAGTTCATATGCGAGTGTTCCCATACTCCTTGAAGGATGTAGCGAAAGCATGGCTCCACTCACTACTAGCGGGTCAATTACAATATAGGCAGATCTGGCTATGAAATTCCTTGCCAAATATTTTCTCCCAGCCAGGAAAGCTAAATTGTGAAATGACATCACGTATATTATGTAAAATGATTCAGAGTCTCTATATGAGGCATATGAGAGATATAACGACATGTTTCATAAGTGCCCATATCATGAGATAGCAAAATGGCTGCAGGTTCAAATGTTCTACAACGAGCTCAATTGAATGATGAAAATCACAGTCGATGCAACTGCTGGAGGTGCTCTGATGGCGAACGGTGAAAAGCAAGCTTGAGATCTATATAAAAAATGGCAAACAATAATTCTTTACGGCTAACAGAAAGAAGTACGCCTCAACGAGTAGCAAGAGACCATGAGGTCAGGCCAAATACAATGGTAAATACCTATGTAGAGCAAATCTACAAATGCCTATAGGTATTGAGCATGCAGGCTATAAACAGCAGATGAGCCACAAGTGTATGATATGGGGAGAACGAAATATAGAGTCATACGCTTAATTTGTCGAGTCTATGAATTATGTTAGCAACTACAACAAACAAGGCCACAATCCATACTCCAACAACTATAACCCTGGGTGGAAGGACCATCCCAACTTTGGATGGAAGAATAACCAAGGGGCGGGTCCATCAGACAAATCACATCCTTCTCCAGCCTTCCAGTAGCAGAATAGAGATGCCACTCAAGAGAACAAATCAACCATGGAAAATCTACTGATACAGATGTTGAATCAAAATAAGTTTCTTACAGAGCATAACATGGAAAACGTGAAGAATACTGCTAGATTGAAAGCATTGGTACAGGGCCAAGCCACATCTTTGAAGACACTTGAAACTCAGTTAGGCCAATTAGCGAGTAGGTAGAACCAAAATCCATAAGAGGCTCTCTTGAGTAATACAAAAGTCAACTCTAAAAAAGATGGAAAGGAATTCTGCAATGCCATCATAGTAAGCACTGAATGCGCACAAGTAGGAGAAACCTTTGTAGACTTCACACGAATGAAATAGAAACCCAAAAGAAGTTCGATGTATTATAAACCACAGTCTTAATTCCCCACTAAGCTAATGTCACATAAAAATTTAGAGGAGTATACAGAGGAGCTGAAAAATAGAAGTAGCCTTAACTTCAGAATTGTGAAAAATTATCAAGGAATAAAGGCTTACAAAGGCATATAATGCAATCTTGCAAAGAACGAATGTGACCAAATGCAAGGATCCAGACAACTTCATTATAGCATATAGTATCACAAACTGCGAGTCAAAAGCATTATGTGATTTTTAGGGTCGGGGATTATTTTAATGCCTCTACCGATGACAAAGAGATTGGGATACCATAAGCTAAAACCAACCTCTATATCCCTGCAGTTTGCTAAGAGAACCACCAAGGTGCTCAAGGGAAAGATAGAATATGTGATGGTAAAAGTATGGGACTTAGAGATTCCAACAGACTTTATTATTTTGGAAATCAAAGAAGATGTCGAGAAACCTTTTATTTTGGGAAAACCCTTTCTGGCAATAGTACGAACAATAATTGATGTATAAAAAGGTCTCCTCACCTTCAGAGTTAATATATAGGAGTTGGTTATTAAGGTGTTCGATCCTACAACAGATCAAGAAGGTCATAAGAGTAGTGTCTTGATGGAGACAGTGTAAGGGAAATAAAAATTGAATAAGGAATTACATACATAGAAAGTGGTTGATGAAACAATGGTGTGAGAAGCCCTCAAGGCCAATATACTAGGCGAGTATTACAGTATAGCGACGGTGTGCCAAGACAGTCCATAAAGGCATCATCTAAGGCTCACAGCAGTGGAAAGCAAATATAGGAAATAGTGTGTAGATCAAGTGAAAAAGGCTAGTCCAGAAAAGACCTTATATGTATTGTCTCACCTAAGAAAATGCTCGAAAGTATGAAGGATGCATCTCAAAGTTCAACATCAGAATTGAATACCACTTGGAGGGTTACGTCTGGCTGAAGATGTTAAACTTAGCGCTAGCTATGGGACAACACACTCATTTTATTTATTTTCATTTCTCTCTAATGTTTATAATTACTTTTTATTATTTGCTTGTTAAATTATGTATTTAATTGTTTGCATGTTTATTTATACAGGTACTGTCACAAGCAGCATAACCTCGCATAGCTACAAATTTGACTTGAGACTAGTAAGATGGAAATGCACCGTAATACCCTGCAATCAACAGTGAAAACTGTTGTTGAAGAGTTAGAGTGACCCCTACATGGTAGTGTTGTTCCATCTCTGTCCTTATTCGAATTTATTTTATTACATTGAGGATAATATAATTTTCAAGTTATTGGTGTATGCCTACTAGTTGTTATTTTCTGCTACTTATCTTTCTGTTATTTCTTATTTGTTTTAATTTTATTTAAAAAAAAAAAAAAAGAAGAAGTCATAGGGAATAGAACATAAGTCCGATGATGAGGTTTTTTGAAAATGAACATCGGTACCTCAAGTTATAGTCGAAATATCAAAAGTTATCTTAAATGTAACTGAAAATTAAATGTGTACAGAAATTGTAAAAATTGTAGCGGATTCTCGAGTAATAATTTTCATAAATGCGAACTTATTTATGCGTGATTTTATGTTAAATGATACTTCACGCAAGTAAGGATCGTTATCAAACCCCATTTAAGGTTAAGTTCTTGAATTATGTCTGAGATTTCCATACTGCTTCTTGATTCTCTTAGACAAAGATCTATAACTTTCATGTTGAGCATTTTCTAAATTTTGACCAGAACCAAGTCAAAAATAAGTATTTTATAGACTGCACAATGCAGTGACAAAAATCACCTTTCATCTTCAACATGTGCCAAATATAAATTATTATTTTAATCTTTAAAAAAAAATCTCTTATTTGTGTTTTAAACCAGACACTATTTGCCTTCTTCTTCAGCCCCTCACTCACGAAACTTCTACCCACAGCACAAAAAGAAAATTGATATTTCATGCTCACGCCTAAGCTTCTAACAAGAGTGAAATTTATGCTTTTTCAAGTAAACTCCATGCCAAGTAAGTCTTTATCTCTCATTCCTTTTATTTTCTTGAAATTCTTAGCATGTATCTCAACTTTCCTATTTCGAAATCTTGGAAACCCTAGGCTAAATTTGATTCATTTGGCATGATTAAGTATGACAGAGTGTTTACTTATGCATTTTGTGGCATTATGACATGGATTAGGCCTTATTTTGTTTAAAATTCACAAGATTAAAATGGTTCTCTATAAGTAATATAGGTAATGTCTAACTTGATATTTGAGAGTGTTGAGGATGATTGTGTGTGCATGTGTGGTCGAATGTATAAGGTGGTGATTATGGTGTTTTTGTGGCTTTTATTGTGTAGCTTTGAGAATTGTAAATCATGAATGAATTGGATTGAATGTGTAGATCTTATGGAGTTGTAATTTTCATGGAGAAATGGAAAGGTTATGTTGTAATCAAGAATTTAATTGGTGTTAGTGTTGATAATTATTGTGTAAAGATTACCTTATTGAGAAATAGGAAGCATTGGATATGAGAATATTCTATTTAGGGTGCGATGGGCGTTAATGGTATGTAAGGGTGGCAACGGGCCGGGTTTTGGAAAGCCCGACCCGAGCCTGGATAAAAAAAATTGGCCTGGGCCCGGCCAGATTTTCTCCAAAAAAAAAAAACAAACAAATACAATTCTTTTCATCATCAATCACCAATTCTCATAAACATTTCATTTCCCGTATTTTGGTCTGTTTTTATTTTTGTCATTTCTCGTACTTCTTGTTTAAAAAACATACAAATTTCACATACCCATATCATATTTTATTGAGTTTAGATCCTGTTTGAAGTGACAATAGTCTCTCACATGGAGAAAAATCAGCAATCGTTCTGGCAATTCAGTAATCAACTGAGGCATCAGGCACCAAATTTGGCTAATCTGTCCCTCAACGACTCGATTTGGAGCAATAATTATGTGTCAAATAGGCCAGATGAAAGGGGAAATTTTGATATCAGAGTTGGTGGTGAAGTGAATTCAATTACAAATACTTTGAAGCAACCAACAAATGGGTATGATTTGAACGCCTTCAATGATAGTTACAAGATGGGAATTAGCAACAACCTCAATTATAGTATCAGCAATTACAACGATATTGGTCTTGGACCAGTTGGGCAAATTGTGGGCTCTGCATCTCAAAAGAATGTAGGAATCAATAGAGAGAGGCAGAGAGCGACAAGCTGAGGAGTGGAGAGAGGTAGAGAGCGATGAGCTGAGGAGTGGCCAGTGAGCAGGCTGCAGGCGAGAGGCGATCAGGCGAGCAGTGAGAGAGACTGAGAGAGACGAGTGACTGAGTGAGAGAGACGAGTGAGAATGTGAGTTGTTGTGAAATTGAATTAGGTATTTAGGTTTTAGGTTTACTGGTTTAGGGTTGGCACTAGCAGTGGCAGTGGAATTGAATAAAAAAAATTATATATATTTTTTTAATTTAAGCCCGGGTCGGGCCGAGCCCGGGCTTAAATCATTGAGCTCGGCTCGGGCTTGGGCCCGAGCCGGGCTTCAGTCTTAAGGGCCCGATCCCGAGCCGGGCTTCAGTCTCAAGGGCCCGGCCTGGGTTTTTTCCACCCCGGGCCGGGCCAAAGCCCGGGCGGGCCGGGTCGGACCGGGCTCGGGCTTTTCTGCCACCCTTAATGGTATGACGTCTGTCAACGAGTGTTAACTGAGTTATGATAGTGGCCACTTGAATGTAATTTTAATCTGTCAACGATCAACTGTAACATCCCCTCCAGGAGATGCTACCGGTAGGGAATAGGCTGACCTATCCCCCTGAGCCTCTGACTATCCGACTGTGATCCTCATTATTAAACTCATCTCAATTACTGACTCATTCATAGTGACCATTGCCCTGACTCAACAACATGAAATGAAACTCAATATTGATAATCATGTATACAAAACATCACACTCTGTAACTCTAACATGAACACCTGACATGTATCAGACATAAAATCAACTTATACAAAATGCATGATACATGATCTTTCTCAAGCTGTGACTGTAATGCATCTCTAACTCGACCTGGTGAACTCAATACCCAGTGGATGCCATCAGTATCCATCCTCTCAAGCTCTTCCTCTGAGTAACCTGTAAATTAAGAAACTGCGAGTGGGGGGTTAGATCGTTTTAACGATATAGTGAGTGGACAATTTAAAAAGTGAAAACTGATTCTTTCTGAAAATTCATGGTACTAAAAACTGAAAACCTCCCAGAAAATATTCTTTTCTGAAATCTCTTTCTTATCTGAAAACTCAACTCTTCTGAAAATATTTTCTGAAAACTCTTTTATGAAACTCATCTGGTCTGAGAAATCTTTTTCCATTTCTGAAAATCTAATTATGAAAAATCCATATCTGAAAACTTTATATCTGAGAGAATTTATATCTATATATCTGGTGCATGGGGCGTTACGTATCGCTGTTCCCCCTTACGCAAAATCTGACGCTTATGGGCGTTCCCTTGTACACAAATATCTGGTGGTCTTGGGACGTTACGTCTCGCTGTCCCCCAAGCCACAAATCTGGAGTCGGGGGTGCAGATCTATGCTACCCTACAAACTCAAAATCTGGGATCTAGGGGCATCAATCATCCCTAGTCCTGAGCTGCGTGTGCACACGTTATCCAAATCCGTCAATTCCATATCTGAGTCAAGCTACATACTGATGTGGGTTTTTCCCCCATGCCTCCAAATTCATAAAACTCAAGCATTGAAAATCAACCTTTTTATAAACTTCATTATTCATAAAACAACTGTAATAAAACTTATCTTTCTGGAACATGTTCTTTTTTTTTAAACCAACGAGAAATAAATCTTGCTAACGCCCTATGTGCTTAAAAAGGTAAGTCTGATATCAAAAATATATAATTAAATACAGTTTAAGAGAATGGTCCACTCAGTAATTTTAGATGGATGGAACATGTTTCTCTTCATCGAAGAACTTGGGATTTCTGCCGATAATCTATAATCGGTAAACTTGGTTAGAATATAGGTCGTGAATATGTTTCGGAATTATACTAAGTTTCTCCATTCGACTAATCTATAATCACCATATGATGTATACTACTTCCGACTTGTCATAATACACGTATAAGTGTCGATATGAAACCCTTATGGTGGCCTCTAAAATCCTGAGTTGAAATTGAAATATTATGAAATTATTTCCGCCTCGCGTCGCGATGTCGAGTCTTACGCGTCGCGACGCCCACGCAACCAGGTCTAGGCAGAGAGCATGCTCTGCTTCACGACGCGACGCAAAACGCTACGCGTCGCGATGCCCATCTGGTCAGACCCAAGGCAAAGCCTATTTTTACTTCGCGTCACGATGCCCACATAAATAGAATCGAAGCATAGTGCTTCTACTTGCTGCGCGTCGCGACGCTGGGGGTCTAGCGTCGCGACGCTGGCCTAAATTCTGGGTCTATCTTCCACTCTTCCAAAAACAATGCTCAAAGCAATTCCCACCCTCACACTAATACATTCACATAGGCATTCTTCCAACTTCAATATTGATATACTAGAAACAATCTCAACCCTCAATCACTTATATACCATTAAATCTCAAATCATTATTCCCAAACATGAATATACACACAATGGTTTCATTCCATGCTAATATCATCAAAACACTTCACAAAATGCATGCTAATGACACTTCCAATGCTAATTAAGCAATTTCAAAACCCTAGGGCATGCATGGTATGAATTATGGACTTTGATTTCCTTTGTCTATAACTGAAAATTAAGGAAATAAAGAGAGTTGGAAGCTTACTTTGGGAGTCTTAGAACTTGAGAATCATCACATTTTCATCAAAGCTTGCATGAGGAAGAAAGAAAATTTTGAAATCCCTCTTTCCCTTACTCACGTTTTTGGCATTTGGAGGAGATGAGTGAATAGTGTCATTTATATAAGCAAGGGCTTGTTTTGTGTTATGAAATTAGTGGTTGAGATGATGCCACATCACTCAAATCTAGGTTATTCTCGAAATTACTGTAGCAGTTGCAGAATTCATGATTTTTGACTCGTATCTGCTTCGAATTTGAACAAATGTCCAAAACGAAAATTATAGGTATCGATCATAAATTTCTGATGATATAAAGTTCATAACAATCGGAGTTTGTATGAAAAATTTATAGTCCAAATACCACGGGCTGGCCGGGTTTAACCTTGGAACGATTTCGTATCGGAACTGCGAGAATTTTACCGAATGTCCAAAAATTTATTTCATGAATGTATACATGTTCGAACATTATTTTTATCGTATATCTTGCGTCCCATAATATAATAGTCATCAGGATTATCGGGGTATTACATCAAAATCATGACACGCATTAGGATCAATAATAGATGTTAAAGCGGAATCACAGATTAATTTAATTGTTTACGAATAACCTTAAGCTTTCTTATTAGTTTAATCACATATATTAAGCACACACATGTTGATTCGTAATTCTTTCATATTCTAACCGTACTTTGTATATGTATATATTTGATTATAGATACCACGCATGATCTTCTACCCAGTTCTACGAGACCCCTCGAGCAGTAGGCTCAGCTTCAGTTTGTGAGTGGATGTTATGTTTTTGAATTTTTCTATTTTAAGAATATTATAATTTAAATTAAGTTTCCTTTACAGTTTAATTTAAGTTCTTTATGAAAATCAACTTATTGATTATGCAAGCATGTTTTCAAGGTTATTATGTTTTCAAGTTTTTAGTTTTAAGTATCTTATAGTTTAAATTGAATTTTCATAGACACGACTTTGGTAACTTTGCAAGCATGATTCTGAACCATTATATTATCATTGACAAGTTTCCAATATACATGTTGCTTTAGAAACCACAACGGCCTTTTCATGACTTTGTAATTATTTTTTTCACGTTGGCTTGTACATGTTCGTGGTTTCTATTATGATAGTTTTTGAGTTAAATGATTTCAAATTCCAATGGATTGCCGCTCCCTCGTGTTTAACGTCTTGGGTTCGCTAATGTTGCCTCAAGGGGCAGTGATTGCGCCCACAGACTTACTCATTTTCATGTTCATGTTCCCCTACTTACACGGTGCTAGGTCCCAATAAATAGGTTTCACGTTGTAATATCCCGAATTTTTCGGAGAATTTCTAAAAGATTTCCAAATTAAAGTTAAGGATTTGGAATGTGATGTTATTCGAAAATAAGAGTTTATGTGTTGGAAAATAGGTAGGAATATTTTTAAGTGAAGTTTCGTCGCATTGGAAAATGCATGGGTCTGAGAATTGGTTACGTGATTTTTTATTATATCATTATACGCGGAAAGGTTTCTAGTCTCGGCTATAAAAATAGAAAAAGAACTCTGATTGCGCTAATTCTTGAACCATCGGACTCATTTTTCCGAGATGAACACTTTTTTGAAATTTACATCAAAAGGGCTTTAAAAATGAGAATTTTTTAGCAAGACCCATGACAGGGTCTTAACTGCAATTCTCGGGGTTCCAAATGTAGTTTTTCGATATATATATATATACCCCAAAGTTTTCATAATTAACGAAATGGGAATAACCACACATGTTTCTCTCACCCCGAATCCCCATGTACATTCACGTACGTTGAGCAGTGGGCTCGTCGACCACCACTACGGCCAACATCGGTCAGCGAGATGGTACCGGTCAATGCGTCGAGACTCCATCTTACCAACGGTGGCCGGCGGTGAGTCAGATACGCCAGCGAACGGCGAGGGAGAGAAGGAAAATACACGACAATGGGTTATTCGATCCCAGCTCGTCGTTTCGTTTCATGGCCCGAGCCAATAGCCAAATCAAAGCTCTCAGAGAGTACTACAAGTTGGCAGTGATAGATTTTCCATTCTGTGCCCGGTTGCACGTAAAATGAGGAAGAAATATTAAGATAAATAGTTACCCATGGTGAACAGTAACTCCAATCTGAATTTCGTCAATTTCAGCGCGTTCGTGGTATCATTTGGAGTCTGTATATGGCCTTAAAATCTCGGTAAGAACTCTCGATAAAAATCCGCTAATTTTAAGTTTATAGTTAAATGTTCGGATGTATCCAGTATCTTCGTAGCTTAGAGTATTGAAATAAATTGATTTGATTGAGTATTAGTATATTGAATATATGCATTTGGTATAATTCTAGTGAAAACGGAACAAGTTTGATCGATCCGATAGAATATGCAAGTTTCCGATAAAAGTGGGTTTTTGCGTATAATGATGTGTTTTGATTTTAACGATAGTTATGAGTTATATATGATATTAAAAATATGTTTGGATAAATTCGGGTAGGTTCGACGGATTTGGGACCCTTCCGTAGCGTCTTCGGAAATATTTTCAGAAGATTTTCTAAATATACGTAAACCGAGAATTTAAGTTAACTGACCACTTGTGTTAGTTTATAATGATGTTTTTAAGATTACTAAAAGTGAAAGTATTGAAATCAGACTTGATTTGTTTGTCCCAGAAAGATCCGAAATTTTATCGTAGTTAAGTCGAGAATACCGTAAATTACGATTTTGACGGCGTTTCACCATTTGTTTTGACAGATTTGACTATGACCTTGAGTGCTCGCGAAGCCAGGTATATATATATATATATAATATATATATATATATATATATATATATATATATATATATATATATATATATATATACGATACACATATATATACACAGATATAGACGACTAACGTGTTAGGATAAAAGAGAACAGTTAAGAGGCGATTTTGAGTACGAGGTACAAGATTACGTATAGTTAAGTTTATCGACCGCCACAGGTATGAATTTTTATTAATGCTTTGATGTGAAGTGAAATTTTCGATGAGTATAATGTCTGTGTGTATGTATAGATGTACGCAAGGGTATGAGCCTGTATTGATATGATTACACGTAAGTAAATGAATAAGTAAATGTACAAGTATATGAACATATATTTGTATATGCGTTTGATGTTAAGATATATAGGTTTGTTTTATGGAATCGAAAAATGGGGCAAACCATGATTTCTAATTTGAAATTAGCTTATATATGAATACGGTATATGAATAAGTTGTTATTGTTTATATATGTGATTTATTTGTATAGAGATTGAAGAGGTTAAGCATGATAAGGAATGAGTATAACCCAAACACTTTTTAAATGAATATGTGTAATTAATAAGTTTTGTATCAAATGTTTCCAGATAGAAAATACGAAATTAAGTATGTTTGATTGATAAATGAAAGATATAGGGATTTTTAAAGTTATGGTATTTGCATTCATAATAATATATATATTCATATGTTTGAACATATGTATTATGTGAGTGTTTGAATGATAGCTTATAGTATTGTCATGGATGTGCTTGTGTATGAAACGTTGTGTAATGAGTTTGTGTTCTATGATATGTGTGTATGTTTAATTGGTCGATGTTCTCGTAGTATAGTAGTCGAGCTGGTTAGGGATCCGTTTGGATGGAATTCATCTCATACCTATTCTAAAATAGGTAATGAGTCTCGTACGGGCATTGTATGTGTAAGCATGTCGTATATGTGTGTTGTTTGATTATGTGCTTTGTGATGTATTGGTTATTATGTGTGTTTTGTGGTTGGTTGTACGATGATTGTATGTATGTCTGAGTGTATGTATGTGTATGATAGAACTCGTAACATATATAGATAGTGTATGCTTATTCGAAATGAATGAACGATTTGAAAACTTATGTGAATATCAGATGTTTAAAAGCTTGTTTGTTAAGATGTATTGGTATGTATGTACGTGTAAAAAATCTGAACTTGTGCTTGCATGAATATAAGAGAAATGTGTTATTGTGTGTGTAAATGCAGAAGAATCCCTAATGTCAAGCTATTGTAAAGTTATCGTGATTAAAGAAAGTTTGTTTTGGAATAGAAGATAATTAGTAATCGAATAAGAGAAAGTTTGATTGATTTGGTGATTTGATGATATTCCAAAGGTGGATATTTGTGATAAAAATATAAATGCATGATTGTATGTTTCACGTGATTGAAGTGGATTTGATATTAAACGATATAATCTATGGTATTCGAGTTTTGCTTTGCATGCTTTGGATGTTAGTCATTAGATTGGCACATATTTCTATATATATAAATATGAAAATTTGACTTGTTTGTTCGTAGTTTATGTTTGACTTGTTGGTTGTAATACTAGCATTGTTACTTACTGAGTTTTTATAACTCACACTAAACTAGTTTGCTAGTTTTGCAGGTTGACTTCCAGATTGGTCAACTACGATAATTTTGGAAGTTATGTTCGAGATGCGGATCATCCAAGCGGCAGTCACCCTCGCAAGTGTCCTGGGAGAAGTTTTAGAAGTTTAGGATATTTGATTTATTATTTTCTTTGTTATGATGAGCACGCCATTTGTATTAAGTAAATGATTTGATTGCTTATGATGTTGTGGGCACAGAGCCCTTGAGTGTTGATAGATGATATGGGCACGAAGCCCTTAGGTGATGATATTGATATGTTGGTGTGGACCTGAGGTCATTTTTTATATATGATGTTTATTTCAGGTTCGTTTTAATGTTGGACTGAGGTCCTGGTTTTCCAGTTTTAGGATACATCATGCTGAATTTTCTGTAAATTTATAGGCTTATGGAGATGGGTTAACAATGTCTTCTGCCGGTAGCATGCTGCCTCTGGTGGGGTGTTACACACGCTCACATGCTATGAAGCTAGTGTGATTTTTAAAACCATGTTTTGCAATTTTAAAACTTTATGATTTTAGCAGGTTATGAACTTTTCAGTATTATACTTTATGTAAATTCAAACATGGTTGCCAGTATATTTTATTTAAATGAACTTTTTTTCGTGATCTTTTATTTCAGCATTCACTCACTAAGTCATACATATGACTTACCCCCCCTCACTCTCAACTTTGGATGCAGGTCTCTTTACAACCTCTCAATGTGGTCCTATCATGTCATATGGCTTAGTTTGGAGGAGATAGACATCATCTGCAGTCGTAGAGTTATGCATATCATGGGTCCACATTTTTGTTTCATATTGTAAGCCATAAGGCCGAATATTAATATTAGTTGATGAGTATTAAAAAATATACACTTAATAAAAGATAAATTAATCATTTTACACTCATTATTTCATTAATCCTCTTAATTTAGCACATTTGTTAAATAATAATTATATTTATATTTTATTGTGATTTTTATTTGTTGTGTAGGTAAAATACTACTTCGAAACCATGAGGCCGAATATTAATATTAGTTGATGAGTATTAAAAAATATACACTTAATAAAAGATAAACTAATCATTTTACACTCATTATTTCATTAATCCTCTTAATTTAGCACATTTGTTAAATAATAATTATATTTATATTTTATTGTGATTTTTATTTGTTGTGTAGGTAAAATACTACTTCGAAAACTCAACGAGAAAAATGGATATGAGATCTGAATTTCAGGACCCATGAAACCTAAAAAGAGTGTGACAGCTAGATTCAAATTGGATTTGGAAAACATTCACCGTGTTTAGATTGGCGACAAAATGAGCTTATGATGTATTTACCAACAAATGTATTTTTTATTATAATAATAATAATATATATAATATATTTTGGATGACTCACCAAGATTTTATTTATAAAATAATTTTTATATATTATTATAAAAATTAAATAAAAAAAACTCCAATTGTTTTCCACCTTTCAGTGCAAAGCAATTGTCAGCTTGCAAATTGCAAGCTGTGATTACAATTTGCAAGCACATGAGGTGCGAGATAGAGGTGCTCAGCACCTCAGTTTCCCCAGCCCAGGAGTCCATAGTTTCTCTGAAAGTTTATGGAATTCCAGCTCGTATTTATTTTATTTTTTAAGCTTTCTTGTAATTTCTTTTTCTTTGAGTAATAAAATAAAATTATGTGAGTTTTTATTCAAATCATAAGTAGCTAATTTCATCCTTATGGGGTAAATGATGAAGCTTTTGATATGATAATATAAATTAATCTCACTTATTATAATATATGAATTGTAATCTAAAAACTAATATTTAATTTAAATCTGGATAATCATTGACAAACTTTGTTACCACATATATGGCTGGTTTTATTTAATGGACATAATTGAGTACCTAACTGGACTTATTATAGACAAATGTCATCACTGCCTTTATGGTTGATTTTATATGTTTTGGCATAGTTAATTCCTGAAAAAAATTAATTGGGTAATAATGACAATTTATATATTATAAAAAGTAAGATTTCTAAATTTGAAATATTAAAAGTGGATCCCATAACCCCAATATTTTATTTTATTATTGTAGTTCAATTAAAAAATTGTCAACCATTTCAAATAATAGTCTTTTTATTTTCACTCAAATTATTATTTTATTTACTAAATCTATTCCTTGTGGATCGACCCCGGACTTACCAGGTTATTTTATTACTTCGACACTCTTATACTTGGTGGTAAAGAACCACTTTGTGAGTGTGTCAAGTTTTTGGCGCTGTTGTCGGGAATATAATTTAGTAAATAGAATAATAATTTAACATCCTTGTATTTTTTTTTTTTCTTTCTTTATATTTTTAATTTTTGTATTTCCTTTCTTTTTTTTCTTTTTTTGTTTTATTTTCTGCAACTCATTTTCTTTCTTCTTTGCATTTTTGTAAATTCAAGATGCCCTGATTGATATGAATTCTGAACTTAGACATCCCACATACAGACAAATCATTTACTTAATTCTTCAAGGTTATAGGAGACAGAAAAATTAATTAAAATGGAGCTTGTATTTTGCCAAAGAATTTCTTGAACCATCTTCATCTAGAGATTCTTCCATAATTTTTTGTGAGAACCTAATTCAAGAGATTGAGAGAGCTGAACGAGAAATTCAATTGAGATCTGAAATGACAAGAATCAGATGATGTTTTTAGATCTAATCACTACATTTGTATTTTTTCTTTGTTTTTCTTTTCTTTTGTCATTTATTTTCATTTTTAATTTTAATTTTAATTTTTTTCCCACTTGTGTATTATTTTTTTCTTTTTGTAAGTATTGCAATTGCATATTTAATTTTTATCATATAGTCTTCATTTAGGTTGCATAAGACATTGGTCTCGATCATCTAGCGATAGATTAAATAGAGAGTCTCCATCACATTCGTCGTCTGTCAAAATGACCGATAATCAAAATGAAATTCCACCTGTCCGAGTTGAAAATCCAGTTGATCAAGAAGAAAACCAGTCTCAGCATGACGATCTTAATCATCCTATGACACTTATATAATTCATGAATCTCACTAGGACAGGATCACCATCTAGCATTATTTTCCCCCATATGCATTACGTTTCAATTTTAAATCAGGTATCATCAACTTTTACCCACATTCCACGGTCTAGAATCAGAAAATCTTTATCAGCACTTAAGAAAAATCGAAGAGGTGTGTAACACTTGCATATACCAAAATTACAGTATGAATATAATTCGACTTAAGTTTTTTCCCATTTCTTTAAAGGATAAATCTAAAATTTGGCTGTAGAATCTTAGGTCATGATCGATCAGAACTTGGGATGATTTGCAAGAGCAATTTCTAAAAAAATTCTTTCTCCCTCACAGGATAAATTCCTTTGAGAGGAGAATCACAACTTTCACACAAGAGTCGGGGGAAACACTTTACCAATGTTGTGAGAGATTTAAAGAGATGTTGAATGTTTGTCCACATCACGGGTTTGAAATATGGAGGCCGGTTTCCTACTTCTATGAGGGTTTAACTCCCCAATGTAAAAAGTAGTGGAAATGAGGTGTAATGGTGAGTTTAGGGACAAAAATCCCGAAGATGCACTAGATTACCTAGAACACATATCAGAAAATGCACAACAATGGGATGCAGTTGGCACTTATGAGTCGCCTGTAAAACCACAGTCATCTGGTAGAAGTATGTTTAACCTTAGGGAAGACCATGATCTTTCTGCTAAATATAAATTTTTAGCTAAAAAATTCGATGCATTAGAAATGAGGAAGAGACGTCAAGTCAATTCAAGAAGTCACATGTCAAATCTGTAATTCAAATGAACATGTCACACAAGCACAACCATCGCAACAACCTCCCAAGTGTACCAGAATTTCCAAAAGTCTCAGAATTATGCATCATATGTACCACCGCCTAGGAAAACCATTGAGGATACCTTGCATGCATTCATTGAGAAACTGGAAGCCATCAATAACCAAAATGTGCAAACATTGATTGATATAAAAGATAATTTCTCCAAAATCACATCTACATTGATCATTAATTAGAAATGGAAGTTTCATGCACAACTACAGCCAAACCCCAAGAGTCATCAAAACCTTCACGATGGTAGTTTTGGTAGTCAAAACATAGACCAAGTCAAATCTATTATTACTCTTCGCAGTGGTAAGGTCATCTACAGACCTATACTTAAACCTCACAAAGCTGAAAGTAAATCAGATTCAGAGGGTAAGGAAAAGGTTAATGAACCATTATCTATCGTTGATGATAACAACTTTTCTCATGTACCTCCATTTCCTCAAGCATTAAAAACAAAGAAATTGAATCATTCCCTAGAGATATATGAAATATTGAAACATGTGAAGGTCAATATTCATTTGTTAGATGTCATCAAATAGATACCTTCTTATGCTAAATTTCTGAAAGGCTTGAGCACCATTAAAAGAAAACATCAGGTAAGAAAGAAAGCTTTTCTAGTTGAACATGCAAGTTTCATTCTCTCAACCGATAATACATTGAAATACCAAGACCCTGGTTGTCCAACTATGTCATGTATTATTGGAAATCACAAAATTGAACATGCATTACTTGACCTTGGAGCTAGTGTCAAGTTGCTTCCATTTTCGATTTACCAACAACTTAATATTGGCGAGTTAAAACCAACTTCAACTACTCTTTTACTTGTTGATAGATCAGTTAAGGTGCCGAAAGGAATTGTGGAAAACGTTTTATTATAAGTCGATAAATTCATAAATCTTGTGGATTTTATTATCTTAGAAACACAACCTGTAGTAGATAGTTACAAGCCAATTCATGTAATATTTAGTCATCCATTTTTAGCAACAGCTAATGCTTTAATTAATTGCAGGAATGGAATCATGAATTTTTCCTTTAGCAATATGATGTTGGAGCTTAATGTTTTAACATGTGCGAGTAACCATACGATGAGGACCGTGAAAATGAGTACATGCTTTAATTAATGATTTTTCTTTACTTGATTACACAGGTACTAGAAGACGATTGAGAGAAATAGAATTTTGAGGAACGAGGAACACTGGAAGAAGAAAAACATGAGAAAGCACCCAAATTGGAATTAAAGACTTTGCCATTAGGATTAAAGTATGTATTTATTGGAGATGAACAAACTTACCATGTGGTAATGTCTTTTTCCCTCACAAGCAATCAAGAAGGTAAGTTGTTAAATGTATTGAGAGAACGTAAACAATGAATTGGATGGACTTTAAAAGATATAAAAGACATTAATCCTTTAAAATGCACATGCATGATACATTTCAAAGATAATGTCAGGACACGTCGACCAACCAAATAAATGTAAAATTTTACAAGAAAGAAGTGGTTAAAACATGAGTCATTAAATTTCTTGATTCATTCATCTCTTACATACCTAGTTTGGAGAAAAGCACATATACTAAGAAATGAAGAGTTAAACAATTAGGTGTTTGTTACGTGCAACACTCATTGTCGTTCTTTAGAAATGATGTCTAATAATCGCGAAGAAAAAAATCAATCCATTAGAGATGGCTTGAGTAAGGAATCATTAGATAATATATCATTGACTTTTGAGATGCATCATAATGGATTTGATAGACTGATTCACAATTTACATACATAATTTCAAAAAGAAAGACAACAATAAAGTCTCAGAAACCTTACTTTAAAAGACCATGTTTGTCAATTTATAAGAAAATTAGATGGGAAGCATGTCCTCGACCCATAGAGGGTGTTCAAGTCGTTACTGGACGTAAAATCAGAGGAAGGTGTGAGCCACGATCACAACTACCAGTACATGTTGTTTCAATTTATTAATTTGATTTCGTTTAATTTAAATTACTGTTTTGATTTATTTTAATTTACTATTTTCATTTCCTTTACTTTAATTTTACCGACAATATCTAAACTTTTTGACTTTCACGATCTATTTTACTGTTCATCTGATAATTATCATTTTTCAGGTACTAGTGCTTTATTACTCACATTTTTTCAGGATCCATAAATACAACTCGTCATTTCTCTCTTCGACACATCCAAATAAGAGAGAGAATAAAAATGGAGAAAACTTCAAGATGACAAGTCACTAATATCTGTGTATTTTGTGGAACTAATGGAACTAAACCAAAATTTATTGAAGCTGCAAAAGAATTGGGTAGAGTTATGGCGGAAAGAAACATGCACTTAGTATATTGCTGTGGCAATCTTGGATTGATGGGATGTGTTTCAAAGATCTTGCAAGAATGTGGCAGTCAAGTTTTGGGGATCATTCTAAAACCTTTCGCAGATTAAAACCTCATCGGAAAATAAAATGGAGAATAATACATTGTCTCAAGTATGTCTGAAAGACTTATTGAAATGATTAATCATGCTGACGCTTTTATTGCTTTACCTGGTGGGCAGGGCACGTTGGAAGAAATATTCATAGTTGCGTCATGTGCGAACTTGAACATTCAATGAAAACCCATTGGTATACTTAATGTTGATCAATTTTTCGATTTTCTTTTAGTATTTATTGAGGATGTCAAAAGACTTGGGTTCATTTCGAAATCAGTAAAACATATCGTCCTAACTGCAAGAAAAACTGATGAACTAATTGATCAACTCTTAGCTTATGAACCAAAAATCGACCCATTCTTTCCAAGTTAAACTGGTTTGATAATGATTATGGCAAGAAGCATAGAGTGAAATTGAATCTTAATCTGTAACTTTTTTCTTTTAAATAGGCTATATTCAATTGTCAATTCCACACTAACCACGTGATGTCTTCTAAACTCTACTTCTTCTTATTCAAATATTGGGGACAATGTCTCAATTTGGTTGGGGAGATGGGATAGTTGATTAGATTATTTTCGTTTTTGTGTTTCATTGTTGTGTTTTTCTTTCAAAAAAATATTTTCGTTTTTTTGTTGTTGTTCTATGAGAAAAAGTTTTTTTATGTTGTTTTTGCTTTTTTATTATTATGTGGGTAAAAAAATATTTTGTGTTGATTTTCTTTTGTGTTTTTTTCAAAAAAATAATTTACACACAAACCAACAATAAATTTTTGACTAACCTAGTGAAATTGTTATTCAGAGATGGCAATGTAAAGATTTTTCGCTCCTGAGACGCATCTCAATGTTCGTAACAAGTTATTTTGGTTCATTTCTTTTTTAATCATTTAAATTTGTGAATTCTTCATAATATTGATTAAATTTGATCTCCATATGCTCATTTGACAGGTATTATCAACATACAGGGTAACATATGATCATCGGTTGTAAGTGAAAATTTTATAATATTTAGTTATCTAGTTTGTTGGAGTGAGCACCTAAAGGCAATGGAGTTTGTGTTTTAATTTTTTTTGAAAAACAAAAAAAAAAAAAAAATTAAAAAAAAAAAACAAGTTTTTATTTAGTAACCGGACATCTTGCCTCGGGAAGCAGTGATTGTTCGCGTAAAACGGTAGAGCTTCAGTTGCTTTATTTAAAAAAATGTGTGAATATGTCGAATTCGTAGCCTCTCAAACTCGAACAATTAAGACCGTATGGGTGTTTTAACACTTAATGCCCTAAGGTCAACTGGTCTGGGAGTCACTGGCCCAAAGCTCGTTACATGGGTTAAAGAGAAAGCTTAAGAAAATCCGACATTTCTTCTTTTTAACATTTGAGATCCGAGCAACTAAGTCCGTATGGGTGTCTTAACACCTAGTGCCCTAAAGCCAACTGGTTTGGGAGTCACTGGCCCAAAGCTCGTTACAATGATTGAAGATGTATTATTAAAAAAACTATTTTTATATTTATAAATAAACTTCCATTTCCAAAAAAGGTGTGAACTCTAATATAATTTTAGAACAAAAATATTACTCTCTTTTCAACAAGATCTGTGAATATTGTGGGCACAATGAATTGATGAATACCTTGTTTTATGTGTGTATGGAAGAAAGGTAAAAAGTATACGAGAATTTACTTATTTGTTTATTTAGAAAGAAATAAAATAATTATTAACTTGGATAAAAAAATTTCTTTTAAGTTTTCACTTAAATTACTAGGGACTAGTAATAAGTTGGTTGGGGTGTGATGAGTATTAAAAAGTGTACACTTAATAAAAGAGAAACTAATCATTTTACACTTATAATTTCATTAATCCCCTTAATTTAATATTTGTTAAATAATAATTATATTTATGTTTTATTATGATTTTTATTTATTGTGTAGGTAAAATATTACTTCGGAAGCTCAAAAGGAAAAATGGATTTGAAATCTAAATTCCAGGTGCCAGAAAACCCAAAAAGAGCGTGACAGCTAAATTCGAATCGTACTTGGAAAACATTCACCGTGTTTAGATTGACGACAAAAAGAGCTTATGATGTATTTAACCATAAATATTTTTTTATTATTATACTATATATATTTATATAATATATATAATATATTTTAGAGAATCCACCAAGATTTTATATATAAAATACTTTTTATTTATTATACTGAAGGTCCCACCAAGATTTTATATATATATATATATATAAAATATATATATTAATATATTAATTAAATAAAAAATCTAGCAATTGCTTTCCACCTTGCAAATTGCAAGCAAGGGCGGTGCTCAGCACCTCAGTTTCCTCAGCCCGGGAGTCCATATTTTTCCCTGAAAATTTGTGAAATTTCAGCTCCTGTGTGTTTTATTTTTTTAAGCTTTCTTGTAATTTCTTTTTCTTTGAGTAATAAAATTATGTGTATTTTTATTCAAATCATAAGTAGTTAATTTCATTATGCTGGGGAAAATTTTGAAGCTTTTAATATGAGAATATAGATTAATCTCCATTTTATTATAATATATGAATTGTAATCTATAGACTAATATTTAATTTAAATCTGAATTAATTTTCGACAAACTTTGTTACCATATATTTGGCTGGTTTTATTTATTTTGCATAATTGAGTACCTAACTGAACTTGTTATATATAAATTTTATCACCGCCTTTATGGCTGATTTTATATGTTTTGGCATAATTAATTTCTGAAATAAATTAATTTGGTAATAATGACGATTTATATATTACAAAAAAGTAAGATTTCTAAATTTCAAATATTAAAAGTGTATCTCATAGCCCCAACATTTTATTTTATTATTGCAGTCTAATTTAAAAATTGTCAACCATTTCAAATAATTCAGTCTTTTTATTTTCACTCAAATTATTATTTTATTTTATTAAATCTATTCTATGTGGATCAACCTCAGACTTATCGGGTTATTTTATTACTTCGACACTCTAATACTTGGGAGTAAATAACCACTTTGTAAGTGTGCTATTAGTATATATGACTTGGTGTATGTAAATATAACATTTTTATAAATACTTATATATATTGCATGTGAATGAGTAGATGATTTATATTAATAATACATAACTTTAAGATTATTTGATTGGGATATAGTAATATACCACAGGGTGTGCAAGTTCATTCATAAGTGTCTCAACTCAGTACACGTTTCAGCATAGGTCTTGCATTTGTATGTAAGAGGCTTAGGATATGGTTATGCCGTCTTTTGCCAGTCATTACCTATATTTCTATGATAATTAATTCAAGTTAAACTCATTAAGAACATGTTCTAATATTGGAAGAGACCTATAGATAAATTAACGTTCGACGTTAATAACCCATGTTAATTACTTAATTGGATAAAAAGTGTATAAAAACTTATTTTTATGCTTATGTGAAATTACAATATAAAATCTTGTTCTCACAAGGTTTTCCCAAAGTAATTTTAATTTCTTGTTTTTATTTTATTTAGTTTAACCATCTCTTATCTACGTCAAATGTTTAGTTTTAGTTAAATAATGTTTAGTGTTAGTATTAATACGATTAATAATAACTTCATGTGGGTTTGACATGTAACTAATTATCATTATATTTCTTGAGCAACATGTGTGTTTGCGTGCGGTAATAAAATCACGATCAGATATCGTGTGTACTAGTGGGGATAATTGTCGTGCTTTCTAAATATATTTTGGGATAATGTTCCCGGAAAAATCCTCCTCCAACCGTGAATTTGTTTGGTTATGGGGGGCCAAAAGCAAACTTAGCAGAAGAAAGAAACGAACGCAAAGTCGACAAAGGATTTACGTGGTTCGGAGGAATAGATCCAACTTACGTCCACGGGAACAAAGTATAGTACTAATTTTATAACTGAGTCGAGCTCGGCCGACCTCTTTTTCAAAGGTGGTCAAGTATTATCGAGCTCTTTGCTTAATGTATTTTTTACAAGTAGTGCTTGAATGCGATTTTTCTAACCCTTACAAATGAGATTACCCTCCCTTTATATACTAAGGAAAAATGACACTATTCCCATATGTTTATGACGTCAGCCACGTGGATTTCCTGTCGATTGATGGTCTATCTGCCCCAACTACCTCGCCGAAAGCAAACCTGCCATCTGACACTTCATTAAATAATTCTGTTTTGGGCACTGCCACACTCATCAATCATTAAGACAGCATGTAAAGATCTTTCAGGCGGTGGTACATGTCAGGGGAAAATATCCAAACGGTCCCAGTCATACGTCGGGCATCATGAGGACAGCCAAACATTGTTCCGAACTAATCCAACTGCTTTCGATCTGACCCATAATATCCGAGCTCATTCTTTTGATCCAGGAGGAAGGGTAGGACTCAGCCAAGCTACCGGGCTATAATGGTCGGGGTCGGCTCTGATGTTGTCGTCCTCAGGTCAGCCAAAATCAGGATACCAGGTCTGAATACCATGCTTGGTCGAAGATCCGTCAATACACTTAGGATATTCATCCTCCCAAAAGAAGAAATTCCCTCTCTGTCATTGTCGAGTTGTTCAAAATACTTGGTCACAAAAATCACCATCAACATCTGTCCCCTAGTTCTTAGTTTCAACGAGTGTGCGAGTTGGTACCGGGAATTATGAATTCAGGGGAATGCTGATCAATCAGGTGGTGGTTGCCTCTAGGAGCCATAAAAAATGTCTCGGCTATTAACCAGGTCGTCCATGTCATCTTCATGTGTTTGGTCACTGAGAATTCTGATGCCTATTCGGACGGCGCTCGTGTCTTGAAGTAAAAATACCTCATTTACCCTTCTGGTAGCCATCCTTTGGAAACCATAAACCATCATTACCTCATAAATGCCCATCAAATCATTTTTAGGGTTTAATCCGGCCGCGATACTTGTTAAGCACCCACGACCCTCCCGCCAAAACCAAAATAATCAACCGTTCAGAGGTAGCTGAAGGGTTTTTAATCTCAGTTGTTCATTACAATTTGAGTAGATGGAAATTCAAAGTGACACGCGGATCGCATCTGAGGCCTCTCTCTCTGGTCTATCGGCCATAAATGCCCCGAGTTGTCTAAAAAAATGGGAAACATCACACCTTTCTCTCTTTTACGAAAACCAGTTCTTCCGAAGCGCAAGAGATTTCTTCCATTCTTTCTGAGATCAACGGACTCCAAGACCGACCAGATCAACTCTCCATACAACCTCTTGAATCAAGTAAGTCTTCTATTCGACCTCTTTCTTCCCAATTACTGAACCTTTTCGTGCTTGTCTACTGCCTGCGAATGTTCATGTATTTGTTCTTGCTTGTTCATGCTTTCTATCATGTTTACGCCTCTGCTCTGTGTTACGGATGTGTTGTGTAAATGTGTAGTGTGGTTTGCGGGTTGGTTGGGTGGTGTGAGATGCATGTGTTTTTGGGTCGAATGATGGGTTGTGGGTTAGGAAGCTTGATTTTTGAATTTCCCAGGTTTGATGTTTAGCGTGTGTTTGGTTTTATGTTCTAGGAAGAGACTTATTATTTTTGGCTATTCCTAGGACGTTTAGAGACTTTGGGTGTAAGTCCTCGGTTGCTAGAATAGCCTTTGAGTGTATGATGCCCCCAAACTGATTACTAACTGCCCTCCTCAGACCCTGGCATTGTTAGGAATATCAGACACGAAATTCTCCTCAGCTCGGCCCCAATCTCCCAACCTCCTCGTACTGAAGAGGTTTCCTCCAGCTCGGGGATGGCCAGCTTAGAGGAATTGGATACCACTTCAACTCCTTCTCAGGAGGAGAACGACACCTACTGCCACCGAATTCCCCAGAAAAATCATGAACTGGGCGAATTAGACTGGTCCTCCCTGGACATGGACCGTCCTTCAACTATCACGGAAGATGCCTTGAGTATACTCCGCAATTAGTATGAGGTCCCCATAGACATAACGTTTGAGGTCCCGATCCTTGGTGAGTTCGTAAGTCAGACCGAGTCCGACTCCATGGCCCTCCTCCAATTTTTCTTCGAATGTGGTCTGCGATTGCCTATCCAGTCCTACTTCGTGAGGATGCTTTCCTCGATGGAAGTTGCTCCCTGCCAGCTGAATCTGAATATTTGGTGGATATTTTCTGGTCTTCATGTGATATGGAACCGAGCGGGCTTAGAAGAGCCGACCTTTGTAGAGCTGCAAAGACTGTACAAACTGAAGGCCAACCCGAAATCTCATCACGGTTGGTATTACCTCTCTTCTTATGCCGACGTACCTGCTCTCGTTACCAAGCTTCCCCATACCAACAAGAACTTCAAAGATCCTTGGTTCTGGGCCACGGGTGACTGGGGTCGGTCTCGGTCAACAGATTCTGAAGAGATAGACGTCCTAGACGTCTTTACGGAAGGAGGTGAAGACCTGATCCCTTTGTTTTTTCCATAAATTCTATGAAGAAAAACAAACTTCCCAAAACTTTTCAGTCTGCTGGAGGGATCCTCCCAAAGTCAGTCATGAGATCCGGACCAGAATTAAGAAATCCCGGAGTTTCTCCGGCTCCTGGAAGAGTATTGTCAACGACCTCGCCTTTGTAGAGTCGGGCCTTATCCGAAACACACCTCCAAAGGCTCTAGGGCGACTAGGTAGTTATCACCTGACCTGCTAATAAATTTCTTATACTCAGCTTGAATCTGTTTGAAGTTATCCGTACTCGAAAATTGGCCATACTTTCTGTCTTATATTCTACAGGAATGACGAAGTCGGGTGATGTCAAGGGGTGGATCAAGTGCCTAGCCAAAAAGGTCGGCCAAGTCGCAGCTGGAAGTTCTCGGCGGTGATTGACCACTCTGATTCCTCTTGAGGCTAATGGAAAAACCAAAATGCTTGCTCATCTGGTGGCACCTCCTTAACCTACTCTCACACTGGCTGCTCCGAGACCAACAGTCCAACCGTCCTATGCCTTATCTAGACCTTCGAGCAAACACCGCCGTCTGCTCGGTGAAGAAGTAGTCGCGCTTGAAGAAGAGGAAGAAACAGAACCCCCCACCAAGAAGGTTGTCACCCGGAAGGAGAAGAAACTGGCTGAAGCTCCCTCCGGGACTGGGAAAAGTGGGGTGGTGTTGGGGTGAATGACCTTAATGATAAGGTCCAGGATGCGGTAGCCCATCTGATGTCTTCATTCAACTTACTGGCCGAAGCAGTCCCTCCCGATCAGATCCCAAAATATGAGGACATCTCCCCCGAGGAGGTGATCTCCAAGTTCTCTGCCCAAATCCTTAAGGTAAATACTTTTTCCTGATTCCGTTCTTCGCTTTTACTTGGCAAATCCTAACCCTTTCTTTCTCTCTTGCAGATGGGTTACATGATGGCTCGGAACAAAGACTTGCTGACAAGTCTACAGTCCGAAGGGGGTCAAGTGTAGAGGCTCCAATCCCAGATGACAGAGCGAGAGGCCGAAATGGCCAAACAAGGAGAAGCGATTCAGAGGCTGAAAAAGGCCACGGTCGAGGCCACCGTGCTGAATGATTCCCTCCGCAATGCCTCTACCATTGCAAAAAGAAAAATGGATGATGCGGAGGACGAAGCTAAACATCTGAGGTGGGAGGCTGCAAGCTTAGATTCCAAGCTCAAAGCGGAAAAACCAAGAGGCCAAGTTGGAAGTAGACAGAAGGCCAAGCTTGATGGGATTGAGGATTATGCGGAGATCATACTGATGTTAGTGCCCGGGGTGGACATGAGACTCGTCTACATTGTCATCCAATACTGCAAGGGGGAGCTCTCGGAGGACGAGACTCTTGCACTACTCGCGCCTCCTCCAGAGCAGATTCAAGACCCAAAGCCTATAACTGCAGTTCCTATGTCCCCAGTTCCTTAGGAGTTGCATCCTGAGGCTCCTACCCCAGTGTCCGAAGTGCCTACAACAGAAGTCGAAGCTCCTCCTGCCACCCAAAATGAGACTGAGATCCCTTCATTCGAGCCTGAGCCAGAGGTTTTACCCCTTGTACCTGATCAAGTTGAACCAGTCGCCCCTGTGCGGGCTGGGAATGAGGGTGACCCCAAGGGGGGCCCTGTGTAACAAACAATATATATATTTTTTGTAATAACGTTCACATTTTCCCTTTTGTATCTCAAAGAATGCTTTTACTTCATGCCTTCCATACTTAGCATGATTTCCATTTCTCACATGTTAACTCGCTCTTCTGAGTCTGATCATGAAGGAAAATTTCGATCCCGACCAATTTGAATCCGGTCATGGGGGGATATTCCGACCTCATACCGATGATGATCCACTTGGTAGGATGTAACCTGACCCCGAGCTGGCAGTACACTTGGCTTCGATGGAATGTTACCTCATCGGACCAATTGAGATCCGACCATGGGGGAGATGCTCTGACCCCATACCGATGAATAATCCTGACTCGGTGGGACGCAACCCGACCCCGAGCTGACAGAATACTTGGCTCCGAGGGAATTTTACCTCCCCTGACCAATTGAGATCTGGTCATGGGGGAGATGCTCTAACCCCATGCTGATGAATAATCCTGACTCGGTAGGACGCAATCCGACCCCGAGCTGGCAGAATACTTGGCTCCGAGGGAATTTTACCTCCCCTGACCAATTGAGATCCGGTCATGGGGGAGATGCTCTGACCCCAGGCTGATGAATAATTCTGACTCGGTAGGACGCAACCCGACCCCGAGCTGGTAGAATACTTGGCTTCGAGGGAATGTTACCTCCCCGGACCAATTGAGATTCGGGCATGAGGAAGATGCTCTGACCCCATGTCGATGAATAATCTAGACTCGGTGGGACGTAACTTGACCCCGAGCTAGTAATACAAGTGGCCTCGGCGGAACGAATACAGCCCCGAGCCAATGGAATAAATGGGACATCCGCGAGGGAAGATTTTTTACCTTTTGTACTTAGCGAATCCTGGCACAGACGTCCCTTTACCGGGCATCCACAAAAAAAAAAGTGGAAACAGAACAAGGTTAATACAGTGGAGGTGACTTAACACATACTCCACGCAGACTCAAAAATAATAACAGCTCGGGTGCATCGAGGCAGCGTGCTGCCTGATGCTTCCCAAAACAACAATTCTGAACCTTATAATTCAGTGTCCCGGGTAACCGGGCTACAGATGGGTGAGCGGCCAAAGCCATGAACCGGGGTCCATGCTGGGCGGGTCTGAAGTCTGCAAACGCTATAGGGGCATAAACCTCCTCATGTTATTCTTCTCATGATTCGAGCCGGTTAGGCAGACTATCCAAGGAGGAAGAAACCTCCCCGTGTTTGCACCTGGTGTTTCTCAATGGGACTCACCAGCCAACTCGCAGGGGCAGAAACCTCCCTGGGTCCGGTTTACCCAAGGTCACAAAGGTCATGGAAGTCATTCGGCCGTCCCCACGCCATGTGCCCGGTGGTTCTCAATAGGACTCACCAGCCAACTCGTAGGGGCAGAAACCTCAATGGGTTCGGTTTACCCGAGCTATTCCTAAAAAATGCGAGTCATGGGGTAATAACATTCCGGCCTCGGGGGTTTGATAATGACACCCGGGATTGGCGTGCCACGAAGGGTTCGCGCTTTTCCCACATGTACTCCACCCCTTGATGCATTCTGGATCCTCAAAAGTTAAAGTACCTGGGTCGAAAAAATTCCACCCAGGGGTTTGAAAATGACACTCGGGATTGGCGTGTCGCGAGTTTGGTGTCCTTCCCGGATATTGAGCACCCCTTCACCCCGAGCACATCCCATGAATATTGAACATGGCTTTCGCATTCAATTAGTAAACAAGTAAAGTGGACAAGTTTTTAATTTAAAAGAGAAAGTCTTATTCATGTTCATGGGATCTACTGCCCTTCTTACAACTCTTTACGGGTCATTTCAAGAGAGGCTTTTGAAATAAGTTTTTGACTCTTGTCTGGTCGTCCAGTAGTACTCTTCGGGTCCGAACTTCATGAACAGGGTCCCCCAGACCAAGCCTTCTAAAATCATTTCTGAACAAATCTAGGGCCCGGTTGGGAACTCCATCGGTTTCTTTCAGCGATCCCCCGTGAGATTTTTCTTCTTTCCCCTCATTCCGGAGAATCACATCGTAATAGGCAGGAGGCACTCATGGAAATCGATCGAATGCCCCGGGTGTACCAGTTCACCTGGCGCTCCAAGAGGACCATCTTGGCCGTGAATCTGAAGATTCGACAGGTCGAACCACTGCCATAACTTCTTTAGGATGAGCTTGTTCATCCGCAAGGGGTAGCGTGCAGATTTTGCTTATTCCTAGCATTACATTCCATTCTACGGCTCAATCCTAATTGGGGACTTTTTGCCACCTCTTTTACATTCCATTCTGCGGCTCAATGAGGAGATCTACTGAAAATACTTCCTCAGCATCTCGGCATTCCAAGGCTTCTTGAACTGGGTACCGTCCAGCTGTTCCAAAATATAGGTACCTAGTCTAACTATCTCCACCACTCTGTACGGTCCTTCCCACTTGGCACCCAATGAGCCTTCTTCGGGTTTTAGGCTATTCAACGTAACTCTCCTCAAAACCAAGTCTCTAATAAGGAAAAATCGAGTTCGGACCTTCTTATTGTAGAAGCGGGTCATTCTCTGTTGATAGACGGCCATTTTGACTTACGACCTTTCCCGTTTTTCTTCGATTAGGTCGAGGTGGTTCTTGACTAGCTCCTCATTCTGCTTGGTCTCGAAATGCTGGACTCTATGGGTGATCATCCCGATCTCCGCTGGGATGACTGCTCCACAACCATAAGCCAAAGAAAAAGGAGTTTCCCCTATGGCATCTTTATAATTTGTCCGATGTGCCCACAATACTTCTAGTAACTCTTCAATCCACAGACATTTACAAGATCCGAGCATGGCCTTCAGGTTTGCCTTGACTATTTTGTTGGTTGCCTCGACCTGCCCATTAGACTTGGGGTGAGCAGGCGAAGCGAACCTCAAGGTGATCTGGAGATCTTCACAGACCTTCCTGAAACCTTTGCTATCAAATTACTTCCCATTATCGGTAATAATGGCCTAGGGGATCCCGAATCTGCAGATGGTAGTCTTTCTTACAAAGTTTGTTGCCCTATTCTCCGTGATTGTAGACAAAGGCTCGGCTTCCACTTATTTGGTGAAATAGTCAATGGCAACAATGGCATATCTGGCCTGACCTCTTCCCGCTAGCATTGGCCCAATGATGTCTAATCCTCACTGGGTGAATGGCCAAGGGCGGACTAACGTGGTCAATTGCTCTGCTGGTTGATGGTGAATGTTTGCATTCTTTTGGCACCCATCACATTTCCAGGCTATCATCACCCCGTCCTGATGCATAGTCAGCCAAAAGAATCCATGCCTTAGCGCCTTATATGCAATTGACTGCCCCCCGACATGGCTCCCACAAATCCCTCCATGTATTTCCCTGAGCACATAGTCCGCTTCTTCGGACGCGAGGCATCTTAGAAGTGGTACCATGTACCCCCTCCGGTATAAGACCCCTTCAATCAGGAAGAATTTAGAACTACGGTACTTTAGCTTTTTTGCTTCCTTATTATCTTCAGGTGTCTCCCCAGTCTCAAAGTCCTTCCTAATTGGGTTCGTCAACGAGGTCTTTACCTCTATATCCACCTCCATTACCGCTGACATCCCCAACACTCTTTACCTGTAGGCAAACCAGAGGAATAGTCCTAGGCTTCTCTGACTTGAGTGACGATGCCAGCCGAACCAAAGAGTCCACTTGATGATTATTTTCCCGATTGATATGCTCGAACTGTACATTGCCCATTCCCCCGGTCAACTTTTTCACCTCGGCCTGATAAGCCATCTTGTTCGGTTCTCTGGCCTAAAACTCACCTTTTAGCTGTTCGATGGCCAGTTGAGAGTCGCTCTTTACAACTACATCTCGGACACCAATTGTCATGCATAGCCTCAATCCGGCCAAAATGGCCTCATACTCGGTGTAGACAACAGAAACTGGGCGACGTTGTTCAAGGCTCGCGGCCCGGTTGGGAGTACGGAGTAGCCCGCGGGGGACTAAACTGGAGAATAAAATGGAGTCGCCACCCGGTGTGAACCGGGAAAATGATTTAAGGCCGCACTCACCCCTCGCAAGGGAAGACCTCAAACCGTTGGGTTCGGAATGGTCCCTTACTTATGCCACTTGTAATGAACGGATTTGTGAAATAATTTCACTAAGTCTACACAACATACATGTCCGAGATTAACCTAGATCTAGTTCACGTTCATAAAGGCAAACATGCAATATCACACAACGAACATGTTGAATTATCAAACACGAAAACTAAATAACAACCTAAGCATAAACGTGGATTAAGCTCCTATTGCGAAAGAAAATAACTATAACGTACATAAGGAAATAACGTACTAACGACCTAATCATGCTTAAGAAATAAATAACATACTGGCAACCTAATCATGCTCAAATACAAGGTTTGGATGAAACGAAATACGTGTGTCTCTCCAGTGGTACGTGGCATTGTATCCCGAGTACAAACCGAAATACCGTCCATTCGGATTCGGCTACGAAATTTACGTCCAGGTTTCCATCCGATATACCGCAAGAGAAAACACATATTCCGTTCATCCGGAATTCACATCATGCAATCTCATGAATATTATAAATCAACACATGCGGAATAGACATGTGGCCAACTATTTTGGCCGTTCTCAATGTAGGACCTCGCATACCCGGTTGGACGTATTCCACGTCAACCGAGCATGCCGTGTCCGGGTCAACAAAATAAAATATAACAAAGGGTGCCCTCAGGTCTTACTTTTTAAGTCGCTTTCCGGGAGTGCGTTTCACGGTGCCGGAAGGGTTATCGTTCCGCTATTTTCACCGGTCCACTGTTTCCGCTGTTTTCACTATTTTTACTGGTCCGCTATTTCCACTGTTTTTGCTATTTTCACCTGCGATTTTCACTCACTATTTTCTCTGTTTCGCTCACGGTTTTCACTCACTATTTTCGTTGTTTTTAGTCACTATTTTCAGGTTACTTCCCGGGGTTATTTTACAGATTGTGGGCGTGATGTTTGGGGCTGTTTTGCTCGGTGTTTCAGGGCTGGTTGATGTTCAGTGGGTGCATACAGCCGAGAGAGATGAGTTGCGTGCAGGCAGGCTGGTTCTCGAATGGATTGTGACGTGAAAGGTTGCTGCTTCAGGGGTTTATTTACCGTGAATGTAGGGGTAGTTACGTGACTGTAGGGTGCAATTTGAGGGTTTGTGTCTAAGGGGTCGTTATTTTGTCATAGGGTTTGCCGTGGGGAGAAGATGAGAGGCAGTGGGACGTGTGGTTTGTTGTTCTGTGAGTGTGTGTCATGCAGTGAGGGAATGGGCTGAGTAAGTTGTCTAGGGTTCATTTTCCATGTCGTGGCTGTGAAGGGTTATTGGTTGGTTGAAGGGCTGTTGTGCCTGGTTTGTGTGATGCGAAGGAGGGAGCTGCTGGCTGATCTGTGCACGCAGGGCTGCTATTGATGAGTTGAAGGGTACGTGATGGCTTGTTTGTGAACCGTGGTTAAGGGCGTGAGGTGTTGTTGAACGGAAGTGCAAGTGTTGTTTTACGTGCGTGTGAATTTGAGAGTGGCAGTTCCGTGCATGGTGAAACCGAGAGCTTTGAGTGAGAGTGAGGGCTTTAGGGTTTATTTGGCTAGGTGTTTTTTTTGTGAAGTGCAGTGTATGGAATGAGGGAGACGTGAGCAGTTGATGGGTGTAGACGGCTCTTAGGGTTTCATGGTTTGGTGCATGGTCACGTTGATGAGCAGTTTGCTTGTCTTTGGGTAGCTCGCGTCAGTGTGCCTGTTTCGTGGCTTTGTGGGCAGTTATAAGGGTGGCTTTGTTGTTCGACTATGGGGTTGTATGAAGGCAGTTTGGCGCGCTGAAGGTGCTAGGTTTAGAGCTAAGGGCGTGATGGAGTGTGTTGATGATCGCCCCCCTGTGCGTGAGTGTCATAGGATTTATATGGCTTCATCTGGAGTGAGAGAGAGGCACGACATGGGTGCTTATGGGTCTGCATGGGGCGTGAAGAGTGGTTATGGATGGTATGGGTGTTGCATGGAGGGTTATGGGTATTTTATGGAGGATGCATGGGTGGTTTGTGGATTTTGTGTTTGTTAAGTGCAGTGCATGGATTCTATTTGTTGTTTTATGCTTGTTTGGTTTGTGAAGGAATGGTTTGTGTAGATGATTCACGTGGGAGTTGTGGTGGTGGAATGGGTTTTGTCATGGGTAGTGGTTGCATGAGTGATAGCAATGGGCGGTTTGGATTTTTGTTGCTTGGTGGTTGGTTTTTGGTCGTTTAGTTTCGTTGGTTAGTGTTTGGGAAGGAATTGTTTTGGAGAGAGTGGTTTTTGGTTATTTGGGTAGGAATTGTGAGATATGGGTTTGGGCCGAGGGAAATTTTTAAAACTGAGACCGAACGAGCGAACCCGAAACATGAACGAGCGAACCAAATCCAACAAAAATGTCAATTCTTGACCATTCCCTTCCGACGACCGCTTTCCGCGACTTCCGAAACTAAAAAGGTAGTGCCTCCATTCGAGGCTCATCATCAGGACTTACATGTAAAAATGCAGTGCCTACACTCGGCCTTATTATTCGTTGCCTTAGAGACGAATCTCAAGGCATATACCACCTCTTCCCCATTACTACTCCTCAAGACAACTCCAGCTCCACAACCTTGCGAACTGACCGAACCGTCTACTGAAAATTCCCACTTGGTCTCTGAGACTTCTAAGATCTGTGGTCCTGTGAACTCAGCTACAAAGTCTGCTAAAGCTTGCTCCTTTATTACTGCCCTCGGTAGATAAGATATGTCATGCTCACTCAGTTCCACCAACTACTTTACTAATCGAACCGAGACCTCTGGCTTGTGCAGGATCTGCCTTAGAGGGTGGTCGGTGTAGACCCCGATAGGATGAGCTTGGAAATAAGGCCACAAATTTTGGGCTGCTTGTAGGAGCGAAGCGAGGTTTACCGCTATGCATATGATGCTCGGCGACCACGACACTGTTGGGCTCGCAGCCTGCAGAGAGTATGGAGTAGCCCGCATGGGACTAAACCGGAGAATAAAAGAGTCACCATCCAGTGTGAACTGGGAAAAGATTTAAGGCCGCACTCACCCCTCGCAAGGGAAGACCTCAAACCATTGAGTTCGAAATGGTCCCTTACTTATGCCAGTATAATGGACGGGTTCACACAATGGTATCGCCATCCAGTGTGAACTGGGAAAAGATTTAAGGCCGCATTCACCCCTCGCAAGGGAAGACCTCAAACCATTGAGTTCGAAATGGTCCCTTACTTATGCCAGTATAATGGACGGGTTCACACAATGGTATAGCCAAGTCTTATGCAGTTCATGCAAGATAATTCAAATAAACACACAAATTTGCACACCAATAAACATTAATATAAATAAAAGCAAATTAAATTAAGAAATACAAGGTACAATAACAAGAATCATAATAATTAAAAGCAAATAAAGCGTCAATAAATGAAAAGTAAATAAAAGGGGGGTTAATCATGCATATATGAGTATTTCCCGAGTGGTATGTGGAGTTGTATCCCAAGTACAAACCGCACTACCGTCCATTCGGATTCGGCTACGAAATTTATGTCTAGGTTTCCATCTGATATACCGCAAGGGATAATAACACACATAACCATCAATGCAATGTAAACGGACATAAAAAAGGCGAAATAATAAAATAACAATAAAAGTAAATAGACAAAAGCTAAATAGCAAAATAAATGCGAAATATTAAAATAACGATGAAAGTGAATAAATAAATAAAAAGATAAATAACGGAATGCCAAAGAAAGAAAAATATGACCAGAAATTTGGCCGTCTTTAATGTAGGACTTTGCATACCCGGCTGGACGTATTTCACGTCCAGTCAGACATGTGGCGTCCGAAATTATAAAAAATAAGTGTGTTAAGGTGTCCTCAGGTCTTATCTTTCAAGTTGCTTGCTCGAAAGTGCGTTAGGCCGCGGCCAGAAGGATCGTTGGTCCGCTGTTTCTGATTGTTGATTCGCTGTTTCTAGTTGCTGTTTTCTAGTTTGCTATTTCGATTTCTGCTCACTGTTTTTTTGCTGTTGTTTTCTGTTTTTTGGTTGTTGTTTTGGTTGTTTTTGGGCTGCTGTTTTTCCTATTTTTAGCTGATATTTTGGTTATTTTTAGGCTGGTTTTTGCTATTTTTTAGCTGCTGTTTTGTTGGTTGTTTTTTACGATTTTGGTGCTATTTTTGGGGGGGCTGTTTCGATGATTTTGGGCTACTATTTTGGTTGTTTTGGGGGCTGCTGGCTGGTTGTTTTAGGGGCTATTTTTTTGGTTATTTTGTCTTGGTTTTTGCTGGTTGTTTCTAGGTTGTTTTTGCCGTTTTGTGTCTCAGATTTCTTGTTGTTTTGTGGTGGTTAGCTGCTATTTTGTTCGGTTTTTTGTGGTGGTTAGCTCGTTCTTTCCTGGTTGTTTGGTTCACGGTTTTTTCAGGTTTTCTTTCGGTGATTGCTTGGTTTCTTTCTTGCTCTCGGTTTCCTTGTGTTTGTGTTTGGTGGTGGCTAGGATGTTGTTTCGGTGGTGACTAGGGTTTTTTGGTGGTGTGTTTCGGTGATGGCTTGAAGAAGAAGAAGAGAAGAGAGTCCCTAGGGTTTTGTTGTTGTGGCCGATCAAAGGAGCCTCTAAGGGTTTTTTGTTGGTGAAGGTTCTCGCCCAAGCCTCTTTTGTGTCAAGATTTGGTCCCTAATTTATAATGTCTTGAAGGGATCTCCAAATAAGGAGATAAATCACATTGATTTGGGGAATATCTTATCAAAATTATTCTTTGCATACAATCTCCTAAAGTTGGGGATGGAGATCCAAATCTTGTTAAATGGTAAGGATGAGATTCCAAAATCTCATTAAATTGGAAAGTGGTTTGAGGGAATTTTGACATGTGAATTGCATAGGATTTTCTTTATTTGGGAAGGTTTGGGCATGCATGGTGGATTGCATGGGCCTTGGGCGTGTGGGTTGCACGGTAATGGGCCACATAGGCTTTAGGTTGTTGGAAAATTATGACCCATAACATCACTATTTGTAAAAAACATTGTGTTTTTGTACAAATTAATTATGTGACAAAAGGAAATTGCTATTTTATCATTATTGTAATTAGATTACTTGGATATATATTAATGATAAAAGTCCATATGGTTAAATCGGATTAATAAGATATGAGACAATATTAATCCACGAACGGTTTAATCATTAAATATCCCAAGTCGAAGTATTATCGAGACTGGACATTGATAATGCGGAATAGACTAGTATTACACTTGTGCGCGTTATGGAAGCTTAACGACATAGTTCTCATATATTTAGGTATTGGATACTTATGCAAGTGTAATAAGAGGTTCTGTTAGCCGTTGGACCAAGAACAGTTCGCTCTGGATAGATCCACTCGGAATCCCATTGGTAGTATGACTATGTGTCTATGGGAATCCGAATCAGGGTAGGTTTATGTGATCTTTAACCTGAGACTTATGTCGCTATTACTTGCGACAATCGATTTACTTTAATATTGGTCGTCTGGAGCTTTAACAGGTTCTGTGTACGCCTGTATTGGGTTCACTGAGAATCGTAGTGTATTGGATGTGATGTCAAGATGAGAGTATCACTTCAGTCATATGGAGATGATGGTCACACAGGATACGGAACTAGTACTCTTAAAAGCTGCAACTATCGGGATAGTATGACTAGGTCATGACTTCCCGATTACAGAGATTAGTTACTCGGGATCCAATATATGCTTCGTACGGGGCAGACACAGAGCCAGCCCTAGGCCTAGCATGTGACATCCGATACTGGATCGTATTACGTATTACATTATATTAGTATTACTACGTCTGATACATATGATATTCCTCGGTGAATATTTCTGGAGAATTGGGTAGGCACGGTGCTTTGCTAGAAGCCAACCATGTCTTGTAAATCGGTGAGAACATGGTACGGGGTACGCATGTGTTCGGATAGTCCGATAACCGTATTTACTGCCAGCATATCCAGGAATCTCTTGGGTCGCTTCCCAAAGATTCACCAATGACGTTTGACTCAGATAGAATTAATCTGGGATTAATTATGAGAGAGAAAATTAATCTGGGATTAATTGTGGCAAGAATTAATCTGGGATTAAATTCGTATATAAGAGAAAATGAGATTAATTTAGAATTAATCGATAAAATAAATTTAATAGTTAAATTGGATTTTTCTATTTAATTTATTTATTTGTGGCTAAAATAATATATCAGATATATTAATTGAAATCAGATTTCAATACGAAATTAAAATTGGATTTTAATTCAGGCAAACGAATTAATTTAGAATTAATTCGAAAGCGACTATCGTAATAATTTTACGAGGCATAATTATTTAATTAAATTGGATTTAATTATGGCGCGACGGTAAATTCATTTATTCGGAATTAAACGAACCCGATAAAATTGCCCGTGACTTTGCTGGGCCCAAGTCAAGTTGTGTGTTGTGTAAGCCAACTCAAATTTTGAATTTAAAATGTGGTGGGACCACATGACTTACATCAAATGTCAATTATTGATGAAAGTAGTTGGCTTTAATAAAATGCATCATTTAACACACACAACGACCAAGTTTTGGAAACTATTTTCACTCTCTCTTT
Source organism: Zanthoxylum bungeanum (assembly GCA_019454045.1). Lineage (NCBI taxonomy): Eukaryota > Viridiplantae > Streptophyta > Magnoliopsida > Sapindales > Rutaceae > Zanthoxylum > Zanthoxylum bungeanum. The sequence continues at coordinate 72,352 of SKCR01026072.1, read as the reverse complement.
CTCTTCTCCATTGCCGATTCCTTCTCCCATTGGTAATGAAATTTTGCTTCAAAATTTCTTCAAAGTTAGCACTTGGAGGAGTCAAATGAGGTGATAGGGAAACTCACCCAAGGAACAAACAACAAGCTTGGAGCTTCATCCAAAAAGGAATTTTTGAAATTTCTCCATATACAATGTAAGTGATTCCACCACTTTACTTGATTATTTCACACATAAAATCACATTTAGGATCTTGTGGCATGTCTTAGAGACTAACAATGGTATCAGAGCCTTACTAAATATGATTTTGAAAACTAGGGTTCATAAACTTTAATTCGGGTTTTTTTCTTGGAGCATGAAAATTCAAAATTGAGTTGTTGGTTGATGTTAGATGATGATAACTTGGAGTTATGTATTGTTGGATTGTTGAAAAAATTGATTGGATCAAATTTCCCTAAATCCCTAGGTTGGCCGAAACTTTCCCTAGTTTAAATCACGGTGATTTTTTAAATTTTGACACTTGGATGTGTTAATGGCATGATATATATGTTGAATGTTGATTTATTAATTGGATTGGAATCAAATAGGATATTAATTTCCTGTCATTGCCGTGAGTTAGCAAGTTTGTTGGAGACTTGATTTTGCTTCAATTTGTGTTAGACATGAATTGGAATGATAAGCATGATTAATTAGATTAATTAATATTTTTAAATATTAAATTAATTAATTAGTTATGTTAATTACACTTAAAATGGATTAATGTAATATTTGGAATATCGTATTAATGTAAATTAGTCCCTAAAATATTAAATGGGCTAATTTGGTTATATTTGGATTAATGGGCTTGGTTGGGCCAAGTTTGGTTATGGACAATTGGTTGGATCCAATTGGGCCTAAAGTAATTCCATAAAAGTTCAAAATATGACTTTTGTGCCTTTAATGATCTTTTTGGGCCTAATGGGCCAAAATTAATTTTTGACATAGGGTGATTCCTAAATGGGCCAAGGCATTATGGGCTTGATCCATAATGGCCAAAATTCCATGCCTAAAGAATTAATTAAAGCCCATTGGACCTAATAGAATTTGAATTGGATGTTAAATGGGCCTTTGAGACCATTTGGATTGGATTTGGAATCCAAGTCTAAAAAGACACAATTATAATAGAATAAGTGTAATTGTTTAATTTGGAATTAAACTTGAATTAGTATTGAATACAATTTAAATTGGATTTAATATTATAGTTCGATATAATTCAAGAATACTTACTTTGAGTATTTATTCTTAAACGAGTTGGACTCGCTCAAATCAAATCGTTGTATGAACATTGGATGGTCATTAATTGAAGAATTAATTAATTGGATTACATTGATTGACAACATGCTATGTGTGAATGCTTGGATGTATTTGTTTGAATAATGTATATCGGATGGATATTAGATGGGTGGGGCAATTTTGGAAATTGTTGTAAATATTGTATTTATTTGAAATTGGATCTGCGTGTCCAGCCTATCACCTCTTATTATCATTATATTTCTCTTCTCACCAATTCCCCTCAATGTAAATGAGGTTTCTTATAGTGTTATGTAATTGGGTATATAGAAGAATGTAAAGTGCTAGTGGGAGAGAAAAAAAGAAAAGAGAGAGATTTATTCTAGGAACAAAATATGAATATCCATCCGCATATCATTATTATATTTATCGCGCCTTATTGTGCTTTTAGAATGCATGTTTAAGGGTGTATGATGAGACCTAATCAAAGATAATAAATTGGTTACCAATTTACGAAAACGCCATCGCATTTAATATTAAGTGTTTCCTTCCATTGAGTGGTTCTCTCTCAAGATCCAAGATTGGCTTTGATTTGTTGGCCAAAGTCAAGATCATTGTCTATCGCGGATGTGTTTGAACCATGAAAGCTTTATTAATATCGCATGTCTTGGGCAGTTGTGACTTGTTGGCCAAAGTCAATGTCACTTTTGTTCATCGACGTGGATTACGAAGCTTTCCCACTGTCAATGGGTTGCGCTTAACTGGAATCATTAAGGTTGTTGAGCCAAAGCCAAAACTTAGTTGATTCAGAGGAAACAGGTTAGGAAATATATTAGATATATGTTTCGGACTTGGATGTCCACCTACCGGATCTAGGAATTGGATGTGATCTAATTGATTTTAGAGATCTACCTAGTTAAATTTTATACAGCTTGTTGGCCAAAGTCAAGGTTGTGTATTATTTAACGAGATCCTAGCCCACTAGGAAACTAGGTTTCCCGAGTACTCAACGGAGGGTTAGTGGCTCGCCGAAAATTAGTGGGAGGCTAGTATTAAATTTGCAATTTCGTTTAATACTCGCTAATATGCGCGCTCTATTATTATTTCTCGTTATAATATATATTAGTTGGACTAATATTATTTATTTATTGTTTTCTTTGAACAGTTAGACTGTACTCAATACTACTCCATCTGTAGTTGGTTATATAGTTGGACTATAGTAACCATTGCATTTGAGTGTACCTGAAACGTTTGATTGGATAGTTGGACTATAGCAATCAAAATGGATGGAAAGATAAGCGTTAGGGACATAATCATGGGTGAGAATGTCTTTAACGGCGCAAATTTTCCAGACTGGGAAATGAACCTCAGGATAGTCCTGGGAGCTGAGAAGTTGCTCTATGTAATAGAGAGACCTCTCGGGCCTGAGCCCGGACTTGAGCGGCCAGTAGAGCATGATCTTTGGAAGACTCATCGTGATGATAAATTTACGACTCAATCTGTTATGCTTGCTGCAATGAATCCTCAGTTTCGTCGTCAGAACAATGGATTGGATCCTTATGCGATAATGTTGAAGTTGAAGGATCTTCATAGATCTAATTTTAGATCTCAGAAGTATGATTTGCAGAAGAAGATCTTTCGCTCTCGTATGTCAAATGGTACATCTATCGAACACTACATGTCCCAGATGATTGCTGACATCGAACAGTTTGGTTAGCTGGGCATTACCTTCGAGGTCGAGACTTCCATAGATTTGATCTTGTAGTCTCTGCCCGACTACTGGGGCGGGTTTGTCATGAACTATAATATGATGAACCAAGAGAAAACTCTTGGAGAGTTAATGGCTATGCTGAAAGAGGCAGAGCCAGAGCTTCTGAAAGGCAAGAAGCGCAAGGCGCATCTTACTTCGACATCCAAGAAGGCCAAGGCTTGGCCGAAGACTTCTAGGGGTGTGAAGAAGAAGAAAAAGAAAGGCAAGGCTCAATCATCACAGTCTTCTAGGAAGATAAAGGACATATCCCAAGACGGCTGCCTACACTGTGGCAAACAGGGTCACTGGAAGCATGACTGTCGTAAGTTCAAGGCAGACTTGAAGGAAGCGAATGCGGCCAAGGCTCTGGCTTCAGGTATGTTTGTTATTGAAATAAACATGTCCACTACTAGTTTTAAAAATTGGATTTTTGATACTGGATGTGGTACTCACATATGTATTGAGGTGCAGGATTTGTAGATTAGCAGGAGACTGGCTTTAGGGGAGATCGACATACGAGTCGGAAATGGGATGAGAGTCGCTGCTTTGGTCGTTGGCTCCTATGTTTTGAATCTGCCCTCTGGACATGTACATACATTAGGCGACTGTTATTTTGTACCTAGTTCGACTAGGAGTATTATCTCTGTAAACGAATCTCAAATATATAACATGACAAACAAAAATCTCCAATTGAGTAAAACGGATGAGACTTATTTTTGGCATTGTCGTCTGGGACACATTAACAAAACTCGTATATCCACACTTTCGAAGAATGGATACTTGGACGGATTTGATCCTAATTCATATGATGTCTGCGAATCTTGTTTGTTAGGCAAAATGCCTAAAACACCTTTTAGTGGTAAAGGTGTATGTGCCACCGAACTATTAGCCCTCGTTCATAGTGACGTATGCGGGCCCATGTCTAGCCAGGCTAGAGGTGGATATGAATACTTCGTAACCTTTACGGATGATGCATCGTGTTATGGTTATGTGTATCTTATGAAACACAAGTCAGAAACTTTTGAGAAATTCAAAGAGTTTCGACACGAAGTAGAAAAACAGACTGGCAAAAGTATTAAAACATTGTGGTCGGACCATGGTGGAGAATACTTAAGCAATGAGTTTCAAGATTACTTGAAAGAATATGGTATTCTTTCATAGTGGACTCCTCCCGGAATACCTCAATTGAATGGTGTGTTCGAACGGAGAAAGAGAACTTTGTTGTACATGGTAAGGTCAATGATGAGTCGCACAGAGCTATGATTTCCTTCCGGGGATACGCATTAAACAGTGCAATACTTATTTTGAATAAAGTTCCGTCAAAGTCTGTTGAACAGACTCCATATGAAATATGGACAGGAAATAAACCGGGTTTCTTATTCCTGAAGATTTGGGGATGCTGGGCATATGCTAAACGTTTGGATAGTACCAAACTAGAACCCAAATCGGATAAGTGCCTATTTGTAGGTTATCTTAAGGAAACGAAAGGATATTATTTCTACAATCCACAAGAGAACAAAATATTTATTGCTCTTCATGCGGTTTTCCTAGAAAAGGAATTCATGAATGCAGTGGTAAGTGGTAGGAAAGTAGAACTCGATGAAAATCGGAGTGATACTGTTTCTGGCACCGACCCCCTCACGGAACACGAATAGTCCATCATAGATGAGACTGTTCCATAATCTTTTGATACACAAGAACCGCGTAAGTCGGAGAGAGTCAGAAAACAACCTGAGAGGTATGGGTTTCTGATCTCACCTCATGTAGACATTAATCTTATTGAGGAAGATGAACCGGCTACGTGTGAGGAAGCGATACAAGGTATCCACTCCGCTTTATGGCAAGAAGCCATGAAGTCCGAAATAGATTCCATGTATACTAACCAAGTTTGGACACTGGTTGATGTACCAGAAGGCATTAAGCCTATTGGTTGTAAATGGGTCTTCAAAAAGAAGACAGACATGGTAGGCAACATATAAACGTATAAAGCTAGGCTTGTAGCTAAAGGGTATCGTCAATGACATTGTGTCGATTACGACGAAACCTTTTCACCCGTTGCCATGATTAAATCCATTCAGATAATGCTTGCTATCGCTGCATATTTCGATTATGAAATATGGCAGATGGATGTCAAAACCGCTTTCCTTAACGGAAACCTTTTGGAGGATGTTTATATGCAACAACCTGATGGTTTTTTCGTACCAAGACATGCAAACAAGGTTTGCAAGTTAAACCGATCCATTTATGGATTAAAGCAAGCATCGCGTTCTTGGAACCATCATTTTGATGAGATCATAAAAGAATATGGTTTCATTCAAAACGAAGACGATTCTTGTGTATATAAGAAGGTTAGTGGGAGTGCATTGACATTCATTGTCCTATACGTTGATGATGTATTGCTTCTTGGAAATGACAGTCCCATGCTACAATCGGTGAAAGCTTGGCTTTAATTAAAATTCTCCATGAAAGACCTGTGAGAGGCAGCCTTTATTCTAGGAATAAGGATCTACCGGGATAGATCTAGAAAGCTACTGGGACTCTTCCAGAGCTCGTACATTGACAAAGTGTTGAAGAGATTCAACATGGATTAGTCCAAGAGGGGGCTGCTTCCAGTGGCACATGGCGTCTCTATATAGAAGGATATGTGTCCTAAAACTCAAGATGAGAGAGATGCAATTATTCAGATCTTGTATGCTTCAGCAGTCAGATCGATCATGAATGCCATGATATGTACGTGACCTGATGTCTCATATGCTTTGAGCATGTTCAGTCGCTATCAGGCCGATCCAGGTGATGGTCACTGGATTGTTGTAAAGAACATCCTTAAGTACCTTAGACGAACTAAAGATGCTTTCTTAGTCTATGGGGAAGGAGAACTTGAGGTGACTGGATTCACTGATGCAAGTTTCCAAACCGACAAATATAACTGTAAGTCGCAATCATGGTACATATTTTGTTTAAACACTGAGCAGTGAGATCGAAATCTTCCAAGCAAGAAACTGTTGCCGATTCAACAACAGAAGCGGAATATATTGCTGCAGCTGAGGCAGAAAAAGAAGCAGTTTGGATCCGTAAATTCCTAATTGGATTAGGAGTAGTTCTGTTAGCAGTTGAGCTCGTACCTTTGTATTATGACAATAATGGGGCTATCGCACAGGCTAAGGAACCACGGTCTCATCATCGATCCAAGCATGTACTTCGACGTTTTCATCTGATTCGTGAGATCATACATCGTCACTACAAGAAATTACAGTTTTAGCGACGGAATATTCCGTTTCAAAATTTAACGACGGAATTGAAACGGATAATGAAATTAGGGACGAAATTTAGCGACAAAAAAAATTCCATCTCTAAATTAGAGACGGAAATGAAAATCCGTCGCTAATTAGAGACGGATTACTATTCCATCGCTAATTTTTTTTAGAAACGGAATTCAAATTCCGTCTCTAATTAGAAACGAAATTTCAATTCTATCTCTAATTAAAATTTTTTTTTTATTTTAATTAGAAACGGAATTGTTCCGTCGCTAATTAGAGATGGAATTGAAATTCTGTCGCTAATTAGAAACAGATTACTATTCCGTCGCTAATTTTGTCTAGAAACGAATTTTTCCGTCGCTAATTAGAAACAGAATTCAAATTCCGTCTCTAATTAGAAACATAATTTCAATTCCGTCGCTATTTTTAAATTTTATTTTTATTTTAATTTTTTTGTCAATTAGAAACGGAATTGTTCCGTCGCTAATTAGAAACAGAATTGAAATTCCGTCGCTAATTAGAAACAGATTTTCAATTCCGTAGCTAATTAGAACGTAATTTCAATTCCGTTTCTAATCTTAAATTTTATTTATTTTAATTTTTTTGTTAATTAGAAACGGAATTTTTCCGTCGCTAATCTGTCGCTAATTAGAAACGAATTCAAATTCCGTCTCTAATTAGAAACGAAATTTCATTCCGTCGCTAATTTTAATTTTATTTTTATTTTTATTTTTTTTGTTAATTAGAAACGGAATTGTTCCGTTTCTATTCCGTCGCTAATTTCTAAAATCTTCAATCCCCCCAAAATTTATTCCTTTCATGCGCCATTTTTTTTTATAAAAAAATAGAGACGAATTTTTCCGTCGCTAAATAGAAACGGAATATCTATTCCGTCGCTAATTTTCGTCAAATTTCAAAAATTTCCCGCCCTATGAAATTTCAAATGTCTACAAAATTTACAAATCTTCCCGCTTCTCTTATTTTGTTCATCTATATATACATCATAATCTTTTTAACTCTCAACTCAATACACCATCCAAAATTTTCTTACTCAATTTCATATATCATTAATTTTTTCATTACCTCAACTCTCATTATCTGTAGACGCTGGTTTTCGCCCGAGGTCCACAATCGAGAATTTGTAGTTGGGGGCACTAGCGATCCTGCAAAACAAAGGTGTAGAGTGAGCGGGAGTACTGCCCACCGGTGTGGTGGGTGCCGGGGGCACTCCGACGCCCAAGTCAGTAATGAACATATGTAGTAATAGATGGAAGGTCAAGGTTAGATGCTACCTTGAATTCCGTTGAATGCCGTGAGGGCGGTAAGTGGTAGGAGTGGCGAGCTTGACAATGTCCCAAAGCAATGGGTAGGAGAGCCGAGAAGTCGGATCCCTTCCTCCTGGAGCCTCGTTTCCTATATATACATGTTGTAATAATGTGTCTTTATTGCTATTTGATTGTTCATCCGTTAGATCGACTTCATGAGGAGCTATTACTGCATTTTGCCCGTTTGTATGCTGGAACGGATGGGTTCATGAATGATGTTTATGACCTTGAGCGTTACGTGGGCTGCGTTGGGTGAACCTTTGATTTATAGATTGGGCGTGTGTCTTTATTGGGCCTAGGTTTGTGGATCTCTGGGCCTTTTATACATTAAACCTTGGGGGTTCCTTTAGTGAGAATCTGTGATGGTAACTTGGACTTAGATCCATGTTGGGGGCCTAGTATTGGGCCCGAAGTAAAATGTCGAAATTACCCCTGGACCAAATTTGGCCCAAACAGTTTGTCCCCTACTCTCTAAGTCAAAAGTCATTGGCTTGGAGAGTACTTGACGCGTGTGTCGCTTGAGGCCATTGTATGTAGGTGTACTCGAGCGTTGATGCTGCCAAACGAATATCAAGTTATGAGCTTGACTCTTCAATAGCAATTGGGGATGTATCCAGTCGACCGAACCAGATGATGGTCGGGATAATGAACTTGACTCTACCAGAGCCATTGGGGAAGTACCCAATCGATTGAACCGGATGAAGGTCAGGATATAAGTCGTACGACATATGTATGTCTACTACTTGACTCGATATGAGTCTGTGGGGGATGTCCCCGGTCAACTGAACCAGATGAGGTTCAGGATATAAGTCATACGACATGTGTATGTCTACAACTTGACTCTACATGAGTCCGTGGGGGATGTCCCTGGTCAACTGAACCAGATGAGGTTCAGGATATAAGTCATACGACATGTGTATGTCTACAACTTGACTCTACATGAGTCCGTGGGGGATGTCCCTGGTCAACTGAACCAGATGAGGTTCAGGATATAAGTCATACGACATGTGTATGTCTACAACTTGACTCTACATGAGTCCGTGGGGGATGTCCCCGGTAGACTGAACCAGATGAGGGTTCATGAGTTTATTTGATTCGACAAGAGTCCATTGGGGATGTCCCCGGTCGACTGAACCTGATGAGGGTTCAGGAGTTTATTTGACTCGACAAAAGTCAATGGGGGATGTCCCCGGTCGACTGAACCAGATGAGGGTTCAGGAGTTTATTTGACTCGACAAGAGTCAATGGGGGATGTCCCCGGTCGACTGAACCAGATGAGGTTCAGGATATAAGTCATACGACATGCGTAATCCATGTCTACAAGTTGACTTGAATTAAGTCTATGGGGGATGTCCCCGGTCGACTGGACTTGATGAGTCCAGGAAGATATGAGTCATACGACATGTGTAATCCTTGTCTACAACTCTGACTCGAAATGAGTCTATGGGGGATGTCCCCGGTCGACTGGATTTGATGAGTCCAGGAAGATATGCGACATGTGTAATCCATGTCTACAACTTGACTCGACATGAGTCTATGGGGGATGTCCCCGGTCGACTGGATTTGATGAGTCCAGGAAGATATGCGACATGTGTAATCCATGTCTACAACTTGACTCGACATGAGTCTATGGGGGATGTCCCCAGTCGTCTGGTCTTGATGAAGCCAAGAAGTCATACGACATGTGCAATACATGTCTACAACTTGACTCGACATGAGTCTATGGGGGATGTCCCCGGTCGACTGGACTTGAGTCCAGGAAGATATAAGTCATACGACATGTGCAATACATGTCTACAACTTGACTCGACATGAGTCTATGGGGGATGTCCCCGGTCGATTGGACTTGATGAGTCCAGGAAGATATAAGTCATACGACATGTGCAATACATGTCTACAACTTGACTCGACATGAGTCTATGGGGGATGTCCCCAGTCATCTGGACTTGCTGAGGCCAGGAATATATGTCATACGACATGAATAGTTCATGTCTGTAATTTGACTCGACATGAGTCTATGGGGGATGTCCCCAGTCATCTGGACTTGATGAAGGTTCATGTGAGTCTTCACTCTACCTGACCTGATGATACTACAATGGAATGGATTTCGATGAAAGTTATTAAGGTCATCTCTACCCTATGAGACTACTGTTGAATGGATTTGATTAATGGACTAGATGAAAGTCCAAGGAAATCATCATATTCCTGACTCTACTAGATCTAAGAAAGGTCAGAGAGGGTTCCATTCCTCATACTACAATACCTTTCTAGATATCAATGGGGGTCTAAGGTCGAATGGACCTCATGGAGTTTAAAATAATTTTCACTCTACCTAACCTGTTGAAGGTTGGTCGACTGGACCTAAAGGAGGTCCTAGAAGGTTCTTCATTCTACTAGGCATGATAAAATATTCCCTATGTAGTCTGGAGTTGACAGTATTAAATCAACGTAACATGGAGATGATGACTAACCTGAAGGTGACATGTCTTGTCATGTGGAGAAGATGATTCATCCATGACGTGTAGAATGAGACCTCTACCAAATGCAAGCCTTCATCCATGTCAAATGGAACCTCTACCACGTGCTAAACTTTCGTTTGTGTTGTGTCGAATGAGACCATTGCATGGCTGGAGGGTGCGGCTTCCTTGTGTTCTCGTGGAAAGTCCTTGCATGGTGTGAGTATGGGCCCGCTTGGCATGTATGCTTGGCGGTTTGTAATGTTCCTTTTTTTATTTCTTCACGTGACTTTGCAGGCTTTTTAGTTACCATCACAATTTCAAACCCAATGCTAACATTTAGGGCCCACGATGCAAGCTGTTTGCTTCCTTCTAAAAAGTCTTATTTCGTGGTCAAATAGCTTACTGAGGTCAACAATTCTACTCCATAAACTATTATTATTATATTTTTTTTTAAATGCTTGTAGTCGCTCTAATGTTTTTACTAAAAGAAAATTGGAAAACCTTTGCACTTGGGCCCACTTCTCCATTTGAATTCCCCTTTATACTTGTCATCTGTTGATCCCCCAAATTTAGAACATCTCATATTCTCGAGTGGAGAACATATACTCCGGGCAATCGACCATATTAATTTATCCAAGCTGAGTGGGGTTCTTTTCATAGGAACATGTCCATTGTGTCGGGTGGTATTGATTTCTGTTTAAAAATATTGTTGGATGATCAACCCGCTAGTTCCTTCTCCATACTTGGGCATATTAGAATCTTTTCTTTGCTTGGAGGAATCTGGATCCGTTCCTTATTTGAATGCACTTCATTCACAACACTTCTTCATTAACGATGAGCTAGGTTGTTAACTTCCACACCGAGATCAGCAGCCATGCAACCGAATCCATCAACTTCTGCCGACTCGAGGTGGGCTTTACTGAACGACTTGGCAGCTTCCATTGGGTTCTCTTGTGGTCTCAAGCACGACCATCAACCTCTGTCGACTCGACATGCTCCTTACCAATCAACACCATAACTTTCAGTGGGTTCTCGTGTGGTCTCAAGCACGACCATCAACCTCAGTCGACTCGTGGTGGTCTTTACTGAACAACTCGGCAGCTTCCATTGGGTTCTCTTGTGGTCTCAAGCACGACCATCAACTTCAGTCGACTCGTGGTGGTCTTTACTGAACAACTCGGCAGCTTCCATTGGGTTCTCTTGTGGTCTCAAGCACGACTTATGTGCTCCGCCAACTTCTGTCGTATCTTCTGGTTATGATGACATGGGCTCTACGATCTGTTCCTGACTTCCTGTTGATGGCGCAGATTACTCAGTGTCCAGCAAAGCAATCTTCACGCGAAAAGGGCCGAGCCCAGTTTAGTTGAGTCGCCACATGTCAGAGAGTAGTATGAAGTGTCCTTTGGCGAAATGCTTCGTGTATTTGTTACATTATATACTCATTTCATAGTGGTGCGCAACAAAGCTTCCATGATACCCGATAGGGAGAAAGACATGTGGTCTGATTTTGATATTCTCTCATTCTCCCTTTGTAAGGGATCAAGATAAATGGTTTGTGCCATTTGGTAACTCTGGTGAGTGTGCTACTTGGTTGCTATTTAAAGAGGTATTTTGGAGCGCATGGTGGGCTTCCTTCGTCGATCAATATACAATGTCGAATGAACGTCAGGTACTTGCAAATTCTACCGTCTTCGTTTTGTCATGCCGAGTGGACCTATGACTGGTGTCAAGTCTTAATTCGCATAATGTTGAATGGTATCTCTGCCCAATATCAAACCTTGATACAAGTAGAGTCGCTGGTTGACCTTTAATTTTGCCTTGTCGTAGTGGCATTTCTGTTTGATGCCATACCTTTGAACGCACCTTGTCGAATGTGGCTCTGTGAATGAGAACTGGAACTTTGTGGCATCTATAGGCGGGAACTTGGTGCGCCAAATTGAGTGTGGTATAAAAGGAAGCCTTCGTGGCTTATTTGTCTCATGCCGGATCTTCATTCTGATTATCCTTTATTAGTTGAGTCTACACCCTTACCGTGTCGAGCGGGATTTTTACCTTATTAGTTCATTCTGATCTTCCTTTTTAGTAGTGTGACTCCATGTAGATTGAGGAAGATTGCTCTTTTAAACTCTTGTACTTCCTTTCATGCAGAAGAGGAATCTTATTGTGATCGGTCTGCTGGAGAAATATGATTTCTTCATTGGTGGTTTAGTGAACGGTCGTCTGATGGTGGGATCTTTGCTTGCCATGAATCGCTAGGGCCCCACGGTGGGCGCCAAATTGTAGACGCTGGTTTTCGCCCGAGGTCCACAATCGAGAATTTGTAGTTGGGGGCACTAGCGATCCTGCAAAACAAAGGTGTAGAGTGAGCGGGAGTACTGCCCACCGGTGTGGTGGGTGCCGGGGGCACTCCGACGCCCAAGTCAGTAATGAACATATGTAGTAATAGATGGAAGGTCAAGGTTTGATGCTACCTTGAATTACGTTGAATGCCGTGAGGGCGGTAAGTGGTAGGAGTGGCGAGCTTGACAATGTCCCAAAGCAATGGGTAGGAGAGCCAGAAGTCGGATCCCTTCCTCCTGGAGCCTCGTTTCCTATATATACATGTTGTAATAATGTGTCTTTATTTATTGCTATTTGATTGTTCATCCGTTAGATCGACTTCATGAGGAGCTATTACTGCATTTTGCCCGTTTGTATGCTGGAACGGATGGGTTCATGAATGATGTTTATGACCTTGAGCGTTACGTGGGCTGCGTTGGGTGAACCTTTGATTTATGGATTGGGCGTGTGTCTTTATTGGGCCTAGGTTTGTGGATCTCTGGGCCTTTATATACATTAAACCTTGGGGGTTCCTTTAGTGAGAATCTGTGATGGTAACTTGGACTTAGATCCATGTTGGGGGCCTAGTATTGGGCCCGAAGTAAAATGTCGAAATTACCCCTGGACCAAATTTGGCCCAAACAGTTTGTCCCCTACTCTCTAAGTCAAAAGTCATTGGCTTGGAGAGTACTTGACGCGTGTGTCGCTTGAGGCCATTGTATGTAGGTGTACTCGAGCGTTGATGCTGCCAAACGAATATCAAGTTATGAGCTTGACTCTTCAATAGCAATTGGGGATGTATCCAGTCGACCGAACCAGATGATGGTCGGGATAATGAACTTGACTCTACTACCAGAGCCATTGGGGAAGTACCCAATCGATTGAACGGATGAAGGTCAGGATATAAGTCGTACGACATATGTATGTCTACTACTTGACTCGATATGAGTCTGTGGGGGATGTCCCCGGTCAACTGAACCAGATGAGGTTCAGGATATAAGTCATACGACATGTGTATGTCTACAACTTGACTCTACATGAGTCCGTGGGGGATGTCCCTGGTCAACTGAACCAGATGAGGTTCAGGATATAAGTCATACGACATGTGTATGTCTACAACTTGACTCTACATGAGTCCGTGGGGGATGTCCCTGGTCAACTGAACCAGATGAGGTTCAGGATATAAGTCATACGACATGTGTATGTCTACAACTTGACTCTACATGAGTCCGTGGGGGATGTCCCCGGTAGACTGAACCAGATGAGGGTTCACGAGTTTATTTGATTCGACAAGAGTCCATTGGGGATGTCCCCGGTCGACTGAACCTGATGAGGGTTCAGGAGTTTATTTGACTCGACAAAAGTCAATGAGGGATGTCCCCGGTCGACTGAACCAGATGAGGTTCAGGATATAAGTCATACGACATGCGTAATCCATGTCTACAAGTTGACTTGAATTAAGTCTATGGGGGATGTCCCCGGTCGACTGGACTTGATGAGTCCAGGAAGATATGAGTCATACGACATTTGTAATCCTTGTCTACAACTCTGACTCGAAATGAGTCTATGGGGGATGTCCCCGGTCGACTGGATTTGATGAGTCCAGGAAGATATGCGACATGTGTAATCCATGTCTACAACTTGACTCGACATGAGTCTATGGGGGATGTCCCCGGTCGACTGGATTTGATGAGTCCAGGAAGATATGCGACATGTGTAATCCATGTCTACAACTTGACTCGACATGAGTCTATGGGGGATGTCCCCAGTCGTCTGGTCTTGATGAAGCAAGGAAGTCATACGACATGTGCAATACATGTCTACAACTTGACTCGACATGAGTCTATGGGGGATGTCCCCGGTCGACTGGACTTGATGAGTCCAGGAAGATATAAGTCATACGACATGTGCAATACATGTCTACAACTTGACTCGACATGAGTCTATGGGGGATGTCCCCAGTCATCTGGACTTGCTGAGGCCAGGAATATATGTCATACGACATGAATAGTTCATGTCTGTAATTTGACTCGACATGAGTCTATAGGGGATGTCCCCAGTCATCTGGACTTGATGAAGGTTCATGTGAGTCTTCACTCTACCTGACCTGATGATACTACAATGGAATGGATTTCGATGAAAGTTATTAAGGTCATCTCTACCCTATGAGACTACTGTTGAATGGATTTGATTAATGGACTAGATGAAAGTCCAAGGAAATCATCATATTCCTGACTCTACTAGATCTAAGAAAGTTCAGAGAGGGTTCCATTCCTCATACTACAATACCTTTCTAGATATCAATGGGGGTCTAAGGTCGAATGGACCTCATGGAGTTTAAAATAATTTTCACTCTACCTAACCTGATGAAGGTTGGTCGACTGGACCTAAAGGAGGTCCTAGAAGGTTCTTCATTCTACTAGGCATGATAAAATATTCCCTATGTAACATGGAGATGATGACTAACCTGAAGGTGACATGTCTTGTCATGTGGAGAAGATGATTCATCCATGACGTGTAGAATGAGACCTCTACCAAATGCAAGCCTTCATCCATGTCAAATGGAACCTCTACCACGTGCTAAACTTTCGTTTGTGTTGTGTCGAATGAGACCATTGCATGGCTGGAGGGTGCGGCTTCCTTGTGTTCTCGTGGAAAGTCCTTGCATGGTGTGAGTATGGGCCCGCTTGGCATGTATGCTTGGCGGTTTGTTATTTTCCTTTTTTTATTTCTTCACGTGACTTTGCAGGCTTTTTAGTTACCATCACAATTTCAAACCCAATGCTAACATTTAGGGCCCACGATGCAAGCTGTTGCTTCCTTCTAAAAAGTCTTATTTCGTGGTCAAATAGCTTACTGAGGTCAACAATTCTACTCCATAAACTATTATTATTATATTTTTTTTAAATGCTTGTAGTCGCTCTAATGTTTTTACTAAAAGAAAATTGGAAAACCTTTGCACTTGGGCCCACTTCTCCATTTGAATTCCCCTTTATACTTGTCATCTGTTGATCCCCCAAATTTAGAACATCTCATATTCTCGAGTGGAGAACATATACTCCGGGCAATCGACCATATTAATTTATCCAAGCTGAGTGGGGTTCTTTTCATAGGAACATGTCCATTGTGTCGGGTGGTATTGATTTCTGTTTAAAAATATTGTTGGATGATCAACCCGCTAGTTCCTTCTCCATACTTGGGCATATTAGAATCTTTTCTTTGCTTGGAGGAATCTGGATCCGTTCCTTATTTGAATGCACTTCATTCACAACACCTTCTTCATTAACGATGAGCTAGGTTGTTAACTTCCACACCGAGATCAGCAGCCATGCAACCGAATCCATCAACCTCTGCCGACTCGAGGTGGGCTTTACTGAACGACTCGGCAGCTTCCATTGGGTTCTCTTGTGGTCTCAAGCACGACCATCAACCTCTGTCGACTCGACATGCTCCTTACCAATCAACACCATAACTTTCAGTGGGTCTCGTGTGGTCTCAAGCACGACCATCAACCTCAGTCGACTCGTGGTGGTCTTTACTGAACAACTCGGCAGCTTCCATTGGGTTCTCTTGTGGTCTCAAGCACGACCATCAACTTCAGTCGACTCATGGTGGTCTTTACTGAACAACTCGGCAACTTCCATTGGGTTCTCTTGTGGTCTCAAGCACGACTTATGTGCTCCGCCAACTTCTGTCGTATCTTCTGGTTATGATGACATGGGCTCTACGATCTGTTCCTGACTTCCTGTTGATGGCGCAGATTACTCAGTGTCCAGCAAAGCAATCTTCACGCGAAAAGGGCCGAGCCCAGTTTAGTTGAGTCGCCACATGTCAGAGAGTAGTATGAAGTGTCCTTTGGCGAAATGCTTCGTGTATTTGTTACATTATATACTCATTTCATAGTGGTGCGCAACAAAGCTTCCATGATACCCGATAGGGAGAAAGACACATGTGGTCTGATTTTGATATTCTCTCATTCTCCCTTTGTAAGGGATCAAGATAAATGGTTTGTGCCGTTTGGTAACTCTGGTGAGTGTGCTACTTGGTTGCTATTTAAAGAGGTATTTTGGAGCGCATGGTGGGCTTCCTTCGTCGATCAATATACAATGTCGAATGAACGTCAGATACTTGCAAATTCTACCGTCTTCGTTTTGTCATGCCGAGTGGACCTATGACTGGTGTCAAGTCTTAATTCGCATAATGTTGAATGGTATCTCTGCCCAATATCAAACCTTGATACAAGTAGAGTCGCTGGTTGACCTTTAATTTTGCCTTGTCGTAGTGGCATTTCTGTTTGATGCCATACCTTTGAACGCACCTTGTCGAATGTGGCTCTGTGAATGAGAACTGGAACTTTGTGGCATCTATAGGCGGGAACTTGGTGCGCCAAATTGAGTGTGGTATAAAAGGAAGCCTTCGTGGCTTATTTGTCTCATGCCGGATCTTCATTCTGATTATCCTTTATTAGTTGAGTCTACACCCTTACCGTGTCGAGCGGGATTTTTACCTTATTAGTTCATTCTGATCTTCCTTTTTAGTAGTGTGACTCCATGTAGATTGAGGAAGATTGCTCTTTTAAACTCTTGTACTTCCTTTCATGCAGAAGAGGAATCTTATTGTGATCGGTCTGCTGGAGAAATATGATTTCTTCATTGGTGGTTTAGTGAACGGTCATCTGATGGTGGGATCTTTGCTTGCCATGAATCGCTAGGGCCCCACGGTGGGCGCCAAATTGTAGACGCTGGTTTTCGCCCGAGGTCCACAATCGAGAGAATTTGTAGTTGGGGGCACTAGCGATCCTGCAAAACAAAGGTGTAGAGTGAGCGGGAGTACTGCCCACCGGTGTGGTGGGTGCCGGGGGCACTCCGACGCCCAAGTCAGTAATGAACATATGTAGTAATAGATGGAAGGTCAAGGTTAGATGCTACCTTGAATTCCGTTGAATGCCGTGAGGGCGGTAAGTGGTAGGAGTGGCGAGCTTGACAATGTCCCAAAGCAATGGGTAGGAGAGCCAGAAGTCGGATCCCTTCCTCCTGGAGCCTCGTTTCCTATATATACATGTTGTAATAATGTGTCTTTATTGCTATTTGATTGTTCATCCGTTAGATCGACTTCATGAGGAGCTATTACTGCATTTTGCCCGTTTGTATGCTGGAACGGATGGGTTCATGAATGATGTTTATGACCTTGAGCGTTACGTGGGCTGCGTTGGGTGAACCTTTGATTTATGGATTGGGCGTGTGTCTTTATTGGGCCTAGGTTTGTGGATCTCTGGGCCTTTATATACATTAAACCTTGGGGGTTCCTTTAGTGAGAATCTGTGATGGTAACTTGGACTTAGATCCATGTTGGGGGCCTAGTATTGGGCCCGAAGTAAAATGTCGAAATTACCCCTGGACCAAATTTGGCCCAAACATTATCAATCTCTCATTTTTCTTATCCCCTCTTTTAAAATTTCTTAAGAAACAAACGGTGGACATTTCGTAAATGTATGGTGGTGTGTCGAAGCTCGCGGTGGACATTACAGTATCTTGTATAATTGAAGATGTATATATAACAATTAAAAAAATCAACTTTTTTAAAATTTTATACCATTCAAAATTTTTAAATTTTCCCTTATCTAAAATTTAAAGATTTCATATCTCTACAATTTATAAATTTTTCAAATCTATATAATTATAAAATTTTCCACCTCTCTACAATTTAAAAATATTTTCCTTTCTAAAATTTTAAATTTTTTCATTTCTAAAATTTTAAAAGTTTCATATATTTTTAAAATTTTAAATTTTCCGCCTCTCTAAAATTTTAAAATTTTGGTTTTTAAATTTTTTTTCAAAAAAAAATTATAGCTACGGAAATATTCCGTCGCTAAATATTTGCAAAATTTTAAATTTTTAAAATTTTTAATTTCCCGCCTCTTTAAAATTTTAAATTTTTTTTTAAAAAAATATAGCTACGGAATAGCTACGGAAATATTCCGTTGCTAAATATTTTTAAAATTTTAAATTTCCCGCCTCTCTAAAATTTTAAAATTTAGTTTTTAATTTTTTTTTTTCAAAAAAATTATAGAAACGGAATTTCTGTCGCTAAATAGCGACAGATGGAAATTCCGTCTCTAAATAGAAACGAAATTTTCTGTTGCTATTTAGCGACGGAATACTAACCGTCGCTAATTAGAGACGAAAATTCCGTCGCTATATAGAGACGGAATTTCCATCCGTTGCTAACTTTAGCGACGGATGGTATATTTCCGTCGCTATTTTTTTGGGACAAACAAAATAGAGAGGGAATTTTTCCGTCGGTAATGGTCAATTAGCGACGAATTAGCTACGGATTTTTCCATCGCTATTTGGCAGTTTTCTTGTAGTGCGTGGCGATGTGAAGATCGAGAAGATCGCATTAGATAATAACATTGCAAATCCACTGACGAAGGCTATATCTCAGCAAAAGTTATAGCGACATGTACATAGTTTAGGTATTATATACTTGAGTGATTGGCTATAGGCCAAGTGGGAGATTGTTGGACAATTATGACCCATAGCATCACTATTTGTAAAGAATATTATGTTTTTGTAGAAATTAACTATGTGACAAAAGGAAATTGATATTTTATCATTATTGTAATTAGATTACTTGGATATATATTAATGATAAAAGTCCATATGGTTAAATCGGATTAATAAGATATGAGACAGTGTTAATCCTCGAACGGTTTAATCATTAAATATCCCTAGTCGAAGTATTATCGAGACTGGACATTGATAATGCGGAATAGACTAGTATGACACTTGTGCTTGTTATGGAAGCTTAACGACATAGTTCTCATATATTTAGGTATTGGATACTTATGCAAGTGTAATAGAGGTCTGTTAGTGTTTGAGACGGGAACAGTTGGCTCTGGATAGACCCACTCGGAATCCCATTGGTAGTATGACTATGTGTCTATGGGAATCCGAATCATGGTAGATGTATGTGATCTTTAACCTGAGACTTACGTCGCTATTACTTGCGACAATCAGTTTACTTTAATATTGGTCATCTGGAGCTTTAACAGGTTCTGTGTACGCCTGTATTGGGTTTACTGAGAATCGTTATGGGAGTATCACTTCAGTCATATGGAGATGATGGTCACACAGGATACGGAACTAGTACTCTTAAAAGCTGCAACTATCGGGATAGTATGACTAGGTCATGACTTCCCGATTACAGAGATTAGTTACTCTGGATCCAATATATGTCTGATACAGATGATATTCCTCGGCGAATATTTCTGGATAATTGGGTAGGCACGGTGCTTTGCTAGAAGCCAACCATGTCTTGTAAATCGGTGAGAACATGGTACGGGATACGCATGTGTTCGGATATTCTGATAGCCGTATTTATTACCAACATATCCAGGAATCTCTTGGGTCGCTTCCCAAAGATTCACCCATTTGACTCAAATATAATTAATCTGGGATTAATTATGAGAGAGAAAATTAATCTGGGATTAATTCCGGCAAGAATTAATCTGAGATTAAATTCGTATAGAAGAGAGAACGCGATTAATTTAGAATTAATCGATAAAATAAAGTTAATAGTTAAATTGGATTTTTCTATTTAATTTATTTATTTGTGGCTAAAATAATATATCAGATATATTAATTAAAATCAGATTTCAATACAAAATTAAAATTGGATTTTAATTCGGGCAAACGAATTAATTTAGAATTAATTCAAAAGCGACTATCATAATAATTTTACGAGGCATAATTATTTAATTAAATTGGATTTAATTATGGCGCGACGGCAAATTCGTTTATTCGGAATTAAATGAACCCGATAAAATTGCCCGTGACTTTGCTGGGCCCAAGTCAAGTTGTGTGCTGTGTAAGCCAACTCAAATTTTGAATTTAAAATGTGGTGGGACCACATGACTTACATCAAATGTCAATTATTGATGGAAGTAGTTGGCTTTAATAAAATGCATCATTTAACACACACAACGACCAAGTTTTGGAAACTATTTTCACTCTCTTTTTCTCTTCACCATTACCGATTCCTTCTCCCATTGGTAATGAAATTTTGCTTCAAAATTTCTTCAAAGCTAGCACTTTGAGGAGTCAAATGAGGTGATATGGAAACTCACCCAAGGAACAACCAACACAAACAACAAGCTTGGAGCTTTATCCAAAAAGAAATTTTTGAAATTTCTCCATATATAATGTAAGTGATTCCGCCACTTTACTTGATTATTTCACACATAAAATCACATTTAGGATCTTGTGGCATGTCTTAGAGACTAACATAGGTGTGTGGATGGATTCGGGGCATGGGCTGCATGGGCCGATTCTCTATGGGATAAGTTTTGAAACAGAAATAGACTAACCAAACCCGAGGCCGGCTAATGAGTCTGAATCAAATGAGGTGTTAATTTTGGAGGTTTTCCTTCCTTCCGGCATTCGCTTTTCATAACTTCCGCAACTTTTTAGGTAGTGGCTCCATACGAGGCTCGTCGTCGGGCTTATGCAAAAACGCAATGTCTATAGTCGCCCCCACTTTGATGGGGCTTGTGCAGTGTGTGACAGTGACAACCATATCAAAGTCATGCATGTATTTTTTGCTTACCTGGTCGGCCGTTGCCGGACTTACCTGTTGTTTCGCTGCTTATGTGAGATGCTTCAATCTCTGGGCTTTATTCCCGGACTGTGCTGAGTTGATGGCGGGGTGCTCCGACCCTTGGGCTTTATTCCCGAACAATGCTGGGTGTGAGATGCTTCGATCTCTGGGCTTTATTCCTGAACTATTCTGAGTTGATGGCGAGGTGGTTCGACCCTTTGGCTTTATTCCTGAACCATGCTGGGTGTAAGATGCTTCGATCTCTGGGCTTTATTCCGAACTGTGCTGAGTTGATGGTGAGGTGCTTTGACCCCTGGGTTTTATTCCCGAACCATGCTGGGTGTGAGATGTTTCGATCTCTGAGCTTTATTCCCAAACTGTGCTGACTTGATGGCGAGGTGCTTTGACCCCTGGGCTTTATTCCCGAACCATACTGGGTGTGAGATGCTTCGATCTCTGGGCTTTATTCCTGAACTGTGCTGAGTTGATGGCGAGGTGCTTTGACCCTTGGGCTTTATTCCTGAACCATGCTAGGTGTGAGATGCTTCGATCTCTGGGCTTTATTCCCGAACTGTACTGAGTTGATGGCGAGGTGCTTCGACCCCTGGGCTTTATTCTCGAACCATGCTGGGTGTGAGATGCTTCGATCTCTGGGCTTTATTCTCGAACTGTACTGAGTTGATGGCGATGTGCTTCAACCACTGGGCTTTATTCCCGAACCATGCTGGGTGTGAGATGCTTCGATCTTTGGGCTTTATTCATGAACTGTGCTGAGTTGATGGCGAGGTCCTTCGACCCCTGGGCTTTATTCCCGAACCATGTTGGGTGTGAGATGCTTCGATCTCTAGGCTTTATTACCAAATTATGCTGAGTTGATGGCGAGGTGCTTCGACCCCAGAGCTATATTCCCGAACCATGCTGGGTGTAAGATGCTTCAATCTCTGGGATTTATTCCTAAACTGTGTTGAGTTGATGGCGAGGTGCTTCGACCCCTGGGTTTTATTCCCGAACCATGTTGGGTGTGAGATGCTTCGATCTATGGGCTTTATTCCCGAACTGTGCTGAGTTGATGGTGAGGTGCTTTGACCCCTGGGTTTTATTCCCGAACCATGCTGGGTGTGAGATGCTTCGATCTCTGGGCTTTATTCCCGAACTATGCTGAGTTGATGGCTAGGTGCTTTGACCCCTGGGTTTATTCCCGAACCATACTGGGTGTGAGATGCTTCGATCTCTGGGCTTTATTCCTGAACTGTGCTGAGTTGATGGCAATGTTCTTCGTGTTGGTTTCTAATTAGGTCCCAAGATTCATGAAATCAAGCAAGAAAAACGCATGAATACTTCAAGGAGTAAGGCGGAATACATATTTACATTGAATGGTTTGATGCTAGGAAGAACAAAACCCATTTTCCTTCTTGTTGAAGCTCGGTTTTGAGCTGTTGTGAACTGCTGGACTGCACGGTGGGGGGCTGTTTTGGCTCCTCCAAAATCGGCCATGGGAGACCTTCATTGAAGCTCCAAGCTTCAAGCTCCAAAATGGTTCCATGCTCATGTATTAGTTTCCCTATCACCATAATGTAACCCATGTGTGTGCTAGCACTCTTTCTCCTTCTTTATTTTCGGTCAAACCAGAAATTGGAAGAGGAAGAAGGTGAAGAACAGCTCCAAGCGTGAGAGGGAGAAGAGAGAAAAGAGGAGGGAAAAATTAGGTTTTCCTTGAAACAGTGAATGGTAGAGAGAGAAAAGGAAATGTTTTACTTATATATTTATTTTATTTTCCAAAAATAAAATCAAATACAAAAGCATTATCATTTACCAAAAATCAAAAAGCAAAAGTCAAAAAGCAAATGCCTTTAATGCTTTTCAACTACCACATCAATCACTCAAATCAATCAATCAAATTGTCACATCACTCAAAGTGACATGTGATTTGACGCTTGATGTGACTAGCGATTTGACGCTTGATTTGACTTGCGTGCCGCACTCGAATTTGAATTGATAATGCGCTCGCAAATAATCTCGGGCTCGGGTTCGCTAATTCCAAATTAACGAATTTTCTGTCGCGACGTAATTAAGCGATTACGCCTAGCGAAATCACTATTCACATCGCTAACGAATTAATTCTAAATTAATTCATTCGCCCGAATTAAAATCTAATTTTAATTCCGCGTCGAAATCCAATTTCGCATAATATATCAAATATATTATTTTATCGATTAATTCCAAATTAATCGTTCTCTCTCTTTAATTAATATTTTATCCCAGATAAAATATCTCTGTAATTAATCCCATATTAATTTTCTCTCTCTTCTAATTAATCCTGAATTAATTATAGTGCGAGTCATACATCATCGGTGAATCTTCGGGAAGCGACCCATGAGATCCCGGATATGTTGGCAGTAAATACGGTCGTCGGACTATCCGAACACGTAAGTACCTCGTACTACGTTTATACCGATTTACAAGACAATGTTGGCTTCTAGCAAAGCGCCATGCCTACCCAATTCTCCAGAAATATCTTTATAGGAATAAGTGATCTATATCAAGCGTAGTGCACCGAAGTATTGCGTATTTCTGTCCAGTATCGGATGATCACGTGCAAGACCTGGGGATGGAATTGTGTCTGCCCCGTACGAAGCACATATTGGATGTCTGGTAACTAGTCTCCATAATCGGATATACATGACCTTGTCATAATATCCCGATAGCTCGAGCATTTAAGAGAACGAGTTCCGTATCCTACGTGACCATCATCTTTATATGACTGGAGTGACACTTCCGTCTTAACATCACACCCAACACACTACGATTCCCAATATACCCAGTATCGGCGTACACAGAACCTGTTAAAGCCCTGGACGACCTCAACTAAAGTATATTGATTGTCGTAAGCATTAGCGGTGCAAGTCTCAGGTTAAGACCAAATACATATACCCTGATTGCAGACTCCCATAGACACAGAGTCATACTACCAATGGGATTCCGTGGGGGGTCTATCCAGAGCGAAGCTGTTTCCCGTACCATCGGTGAAACACAACCTCCTACTACACTTGCATGAGTATCCTATACCCAAATATATGAGAATTATGCCATTGTGCCCTCACAAACGCGCACAAGTGTAATACTAGTCTTTTACGTATTTATCGATGTCTAATCTCGATATTACTCTGACTAGGGATATTTAATGATTTATCCTTCGTGGACTGATACTGTCTCATATCATTCTCCGTCCAGGAACAAATCATAGAGACCTCTCATCATTTATACATCTAGGTGATCTAATCACAAATGATAAGAGTGCAATCTCCTTTGTCACATAGTTAATTTGTACAACAACACCGTGATCTGTACAAATAGTGACGCTATGGGTCATAATTGTCCAACAATCTCCCACTTGGCCTATAGCCAGTCACTCGAGTCTTTGACACCCGAACTATGTACGGTTGGCTCAAATTGCTGAGAAATGCTTTCGTCAGCGGATTTCCATGATTATCGTCTGATGCGATTTATTCGATCATCATATCGCCACGATGTATGATCCGAACGAATCAGATGAATATCAAAGTATATATATGTGGATCGTTGATGAGACCATTAATTCTTTAGCTTGTGTTGACGCCTAGCTCAGCCGCTAACAGAACTATATCTAATCTAATTAGATTTGTTATTGACCCAGATGGCTTTTATTGCTACTTCAGCTGCTGCAATTAACCCGCATTCGTTGTTTATTTGGTAACAGTATCTTGCTTGGAAGATTTCCAGCTCACTGTACCATTATTCAAACTGTATAGTACCGTTTGCGACTTTTAGTCGTCTTTATCGGTTATAGGAAACTTGCTACAGTGATCTCAGTCACTTCAAGTTCTCCTTCTCCATAGACTAAGACAGCATCCTTAGTTCTTTAAGATACTAACAGATGTTCTTAATATCAATCCAGTGACTTTCACTCGGATTGGCCTGTTTGTGAATTCATATGCTCAAAGCGTATGAGACACCAGGTCGCGTACATTTTTCAATATATTGTTTCTCGGAGAGTATTTCGAAAGCCAAGCTTTCGCCGATAGTTATTTTATGGGAATATCATTTCCAAGAAATGACGTATTATCATTATTTTATATAGGACAACCACTGTCAGTTGCACTCCCACTAACCCTCTTATATACACAAGAATCATTTCGTTTTGAATTAAACCATAAACTATTTATGATTACATCAAAACGATAATTCCTAGAACCTATGCTTGCTTCAATCCAAACATGGATCGAATGACAAGCATTATCCAAATAGATTTACTGTGGCAACAGGTAAAAGGTTGAATCGTAATCAACACAATGTTGATAACGATACCTTTCCGCTAAAATCCTAGCTTTATACGTTGGTATGTTGCCATCCATGTATGTCTTCCTTGAAGACTTATATAGTACCAATAGGCACAATGCCTTGTGGTACATCAACTAGTATCCAAACTGGTTGATATACATGGAATCCATTTCGGATTATATGGTACTTTGCCATAATAGGGAGTCGATACCTTGTACTACTTCCTCATACGTAGTCAGTTGGTATTCCTCAATAAGATGTACATCTTTATGAGGTGAGATCAGAAACCCATACCCCAGGTTGTTTTCTGATTCTCTCTGACCTACGCGGTTCTTGTGTATTCGAAGATTAATGTAATAGTTTCATCCTTGATGAACTATTTATGTTCCATTAAGATTCGGTGTATTTGAATAGTGTTACTCCGATTTTCATCGAGTTTTACTATCCTCCCACTTACCACTGTATTTCGGTATTCCTCTTAGGTAAAACTGCATGGTGAGCAACAATATAATTGTTCTCTTATGAGGTGTATAAGTACAATACTTATAGTATCCCTAGGATAACCTACATTTAGCACTTATCTCATTTGGGTTCTTGTTTGGTATCATCCAAACATATACCTAGTATACCCAAATCTACAGGAATGAGAAACTCGGTTTCTTTCCCGTTCATATCTAATATGTTATCTGTCAAACAGATATTTTATGGAACCTTATTCAAAATAAGTTCTTGCACTGGTTAAAGCTTATCCGTTGAAGGAAATGGTAGCTCAGAGCGACTCGTGATTAACCTTATTATGTCTAACAAAATTCGGTTAATCCTATTCGGACACACCGTCAAACTGACGTGTTCCGGGAGGAGTCCTCATTTGAAAGAATACTATACTCTTTCAAGTATACTAGAAACTTATTGCTTAAGTATTTTTCATTACGGTTTTACCGTGACGGTTTCATACTTTAGCCGATCTGTTTGTCTATTTCGTGTCGAAACTTGAAAGTTTCCGATTTGTGTTTCAAAAGAAACACATAACCATACGCGATGCCACATCCGTAAAGGTCACGAAATATTCATATCCATATCTAGCCTAGCTAGACACAGGCCACTTGCTTCACTATGAACTAGGGCTAACAGATCGGTGGCACTGACACTTTTACCAAGTAAATAGTGTTTTAGGCGCTTTGCCCAATAAACTAGATTCGTAGACTTTATTTAAATGAAATCAAATTAGTCCTAGTACCCACTCTTCGAAAGTGTGGATATACGATTCTTGTTTAATAGTGTCCCTGACAACTATGCCACAATTAGTTTCTTCTGATCAAATCAGTTTGAGTTTATCTATTTGTCATGTTATATATTTGAGATATTATTTATATTCAAAATATAAATGATGTTATTCACATCTAATGTGTTTATCTCAATATCATCTTTATTTAATAAAACACTTTAGTGTTTTAGAATATAAAGGTTTACCCGCAGCGGGTTAAACACTGATATAGAGATAATGTTTCTAGTCAAACTAGCTACATTATAACAGTTTCCTAATTTAAGTACATACCCGAAGGTAGTTCCTAAATTCAAGTATCTACGGTTAAAACAGCGACTTTCGTCCCGTTTCCAATTCGAAGATAAATCTCTAATGATGTCAGTATCCTGTTCAAAACAGATTCTGAACATCAATACATATATTTTATGTATCACACTAAGTATTTAAAATCTAATTTTAATACTAGTAGTGAACATAATTATGACAATCATTTTTGAAGTCAGAGCTTTGCTCGTCTTCAATTCCTTCTTGGGATATGTCCTTTTATCTTCCTAGAAGATAATAATGATTTTTCCTTTGCCATTTTCAATATTCCGGGAGCCTTTGGCCAAGCCTCGGGTTTCTAGAATATTGAAGTAAGGTGTGCCTTACACTACTTGCCTAATTGCAAACTTTGACTTTGTCTCTTGAGAATAGTCATTAATTCTCCAAGAATTATTTATTGCAATTTTAAAAGTACTTCTAAGATCTAATCTTTGAATATCCTTCAATTTCAATATCATACTTTAAAATCTAATCCTTAGTTCTGATAAAGAAATCAAGGAGTCTATATGACAAGTATAATGGATTAAGCACTAAAGTTATCATTACATGAATATTTCAAATATCATGTTCCACTTATTTGCTTAACTCCGGGCTTAGGCTTAGTATATTATTTTATCAATAAAATAACTTATTATTTTTCTAGGACCATCCTGAAATTTATTCCCAATTTGAAATAAGTGAAAGTCGTTTAAATACATTTTCACCCAGGAGGTATGTTTTAAACACTAATCTTTCATTTATATCTTGATTCTAATAGTCCAACTATTAATCAACGATTTGTGGTATTATTTATTATAATGATTATAATAGTCCAACTATATAATCAAATATAATCTAAATTAATTAACCTCAATTACATTGATTACTATAATCAATTATAAAATCAACTGTAAACTGAAATTAATTAATTCAAATATATTGATTAATATAATCCAATTATATATTAATCAACTATAGTACAGTCCAACTGTTAATTAAAACAACAATTTAAATATTAGTCTAACTAACATTTAATCTAACGATGAAATAATTTGAATGAGCGCGTATGGCGAGTAATTGAACGAGTATTGCAAATTCAATTATTGCCTCCCACTATTTTTCGGCGAGCCTCTAACCCTCTGTCGAGTACTCGGGAAACCGCGTTCCTAGTGGGCTAGGATCCCGTTAAATATCACACAATCTTGACTTTGGCCAACAAATTGTATGATAATTAACTAGGTAGATCTCTAAGATCGATTGGATCTAATCCAATTCCTAGATCCGGTAGGGGGACATCCAAGTCCGAAACATATATCTTATATATGCCATACAACCCAATGTATTACCTAACATTTTTCCTCTGAATCAACTAAGTCTTGGCTTTGGCACAACAAACTTAGTGATCCCAGTCAAGCGCGACCCATTGACCATGGAAAGCTTCGTAATCAATGTCGATGGACAAGAAGTGGTCTTGACTTTGGCCAACAAACCACAACTTGGACAAGACACTGATATGGAACAAAGCTTCGTATCGATTCAAACACATCTTCGACAGACAAAGGCCTTGACTTTGGCCAACAACCAATGTCGTCTAGGATCTTGAGTGAGAATCACTCAATGGAAGGAAAGACGATTAATATTGAACGAGGGTTTTTCGCGTGCAAATTGGCAACCAATTTATTATCTTGTTAAGGTCTCATCATCATACACCCTTAAACATGCATTCTAAACACATAATAATGCGTATATGAAATAAAATAATAATGATATGCGGATGGACACTTTACATTGATCCTAGATCAAATCTCTCATTTTCTCTCTCCAACTAGCACATGTATTTACTTCTACCCGTTACACTACACTTCTAAAGAAACCTCATTTACATTGAGGGGAATAGGTGAGGAGAGAAATACAATGAGAATAGAGGTGATAAGGCTGGACACGCAGGTCCAATTAATAAATCAAATTTATTACAATTTCCAAAATTGTCCCACCCGACTATATCCATCCGATATACATTATTCATGCATCGCAACCATGTATTCATACAAGCATGTTATCATCAATCTAATCCAATTAATTAATCTGATAATTAGTGATCATCTAATGTTCAAACAACGATTTGATTTTTGCTCGAGTCAAACTCGTTTTGCGAATAAGTACTCAAAGTACGAATTCTTGAATTAAATTAAATTACATAATTAAATCCAATTTAATATGCATTAATTCTAATTCACTATTTAATTCCAAATTAAATATTATACTTTATTAATAAACCTTTTACGACTTAAATTCCAAATTTAATCGCAATGGGTCTCAAAGCCCAATTAACATCTAATGTTTATTTAATTAAAGTCCAATGGGCTTTTAATTAGTTTCTTCAAGGCGTGGACTTTTGGTCAACTCGGGTCAAACCGAATAACCAAAATCCAATCCGGGATTTACGCCATAAGCCTTTAAATTAATTTTGGCCCATTAGGCCCAATTAAATAATTAAGGTCTATTAAGTCATAATTGGACTTTTGGATGCCGTTTTTTTGGCCCAATTGGATCCAACCAAATTGGCCTAAACCTAACTTGGTACAACCAAGCCCAAAAGCCCAATTACAACTTATAAGGCCCAATTTCAAAATAAGCCCAAATTAATTAACTTATATAAATTCCAAATTCCATAATTAATTAACCTAAGTGTAATACACAATTAATAATCCAATTAACATTCCTCAAACATCAATTAGCCTAATTAATCATGCACTTTAATAACAAATAGTGTTCAACACAATTTCATCAAAATCAAACCCAATACATGCTACTTTATTCTCGGCAATTAGGGGTTTTTTCCAATCCGATTCGGTTTCAATCCAATTGAATCCACAATCATCATTTCCCAAATCAATTCAACTCATCCAATGAATTAAAAACAAAAAACACAATGAATTTCAAATGTTCAAGAATTCGGCCAAGCCACTTTAAAAGGGAAAAATTGTTCCAAATCAAAATTCAATCCAATTGAACTTCAAAACAACATTACACCCACTTGTTTTAAGTCATCCAATGATCAAACAAACAAAAATCACCAAGAAATTAGGGTTCATCATTTTCGGCCTACTCCAAAAATTGGGGAAAAATGGATCCAATCCAATTTCATGAAATTGAACATACACAACTTCAATTCATCAATATACAAGCATACTTAATCAATCAATTCAACCAAATCATGCTTCAATTGATTTTACCCAATTCAACCCTAACTTTTTCATGCTTGATCAAAGCTCATAGATACCATTGTTGGTTTCTAATTAGGTCCCAAGATTCATGAAATCAAGCAAGAAAAACGCATGAATACTTCAAGGAGTAAGGCGGAATACATACTCACATTGATGGTTTGATGCCAGGAAGAACAAAACCCATTTTCCTTCTTGTTGAAGCTCGGTTTGGAGCTGCTGTAAACTGCTGGACTGCACGGTGGGGGGCTGTTTTGGCTCCTCCCAAATCGGCCATGGGAGACCTCCATTGAAGCTCCAAGCTTCAAGCTCCAAAATGGTTCCATGCTCATGTATTAGTTTCCCTATCACCATAATATAACCCATGTGTGTGCTAGCACTCTTTCTCCTTCTTCATTTTCGGTCAAACCAGAAATTGGAAGAGGAAGAAGGTGAAGAACAGCTCAAGTGTGAGAGAGAGAGGAGAGAAAAGAGGAGGGAACAATTAGGTTTTCCTTGAAACCGTGAATGGTAGAGAGAGAAAATGAAATGTTTTACTTTATATCTATTTTATTTTCCAAAAATAAATTCAAATACAAAAGCATTATCATTTACCAAAAATAAAAAAGCAAAAGTCAAAAAGCAAATGCCTTTAATGCTTTTAAACTACCACATCAATCACTCAAATCAATCAATCAAATTGTCACATCACTCAAAGTGACATGTGATTTGACGCTTGATGTGACTAGAGATTTGACGCTTGATTTGACTTGCGTGCCGCACTCGAATTCGAAATGCGAATGCGCTCGCAAATAATCTCGGGCTCGGGTTCGCTAATTCCAAATTAACGAATTTTCTGTCGACGTAATTAAGCGATTACGCCTAGCGAAATCACTATTCACATCGCTAACGAATTAATTCTAAATTAATTCATTCGCCCGAATTAAAATATAATTTTAATTCCGCGTCGAAATCCAATTTTGCATAATATATCGAATATATTATTTTATCGATTAATTCCAAATTAATCGTTCTCTCTCTTTAATTAATATTTTATCCCATATAAAATATCTCCGTAATTAATCCCAGATTAATTTTCTCTCTCTTCTAATTAATCTCAGATTAATTATAGTGCGAGTCATACATCATCGGTGAATCTTCGGGAAGCGACCCATGAGATCCCCGAATATGTTGGCAGTAAATACGGTCGTCGGACTATCCGAACACGTAAGTACCTTCTCTACGTTTATACCGATTTACAAGACAAGGTTGGCTTCTAGCAAAGCGCCATGCCTACCCAATTCTCCAGAAATATCCTTATAGGAATAAGTTATCTATATCAAGCGTAGTATACTGAAGTATTGCGTATTTCTGTCCAGTATCGGATGATCACGTGCAAGGCCTGGGGATGGAATTGTGTATGCCCCGTACGAAGCACATATCGGATGTCTGGTAACTAGTCTCTATAATCGGATATACATGACCTTGTCATAATATCCCGATAGCTCGAGCATTTAAGAGAACGAGTTCCGTATCCTACATGACCATCATCTCCATATGACTGGAGTGACACTTCCGTCTTAACATCACACCCAACACACTACGATTCCCAATATACCCAGTATCGGCGTACACAGAACCTGTTAAAGCCCTGGACGACCTTAACTAAAGTATATTGATTATCGTAGCATTAGCGGTGCAAGTCTCAGGTTAAGACCAAATACACCTACCCTGATTGCAGACTCCCATAGACACAGAGTCATACTACCAATGGGATTCCGCGGGGGGTCTATCCAGAGTGAAGCTGTTTCCCGTACCATCGGTGAAACATAATCTCCTACTACACTTGCATGAGTATCCTATACCCAAATATATGAGAACTATGCCGTTGTGCCCTCACAAACGTGCACAAGTGTAATACAGTCTTTTACGTATTTATCGATGTCCAATCTCGATAATACTCTGACTAGGGATATTTAATGATTTATCCTTCGTGGACTGATACTATCTCATATCATTCTCCGTCCAGGAACAAATCATAGGGACCTCTCATCATTTATACATCTAGGTGATCTAATCACAAATGATAAGAGTGCAATCTTCTTTGTCACATAGTTAATTTGTACAACAACACCGTGATCTGTACAAATAGTGACGCTATGGGTCATAATTGTCCAACAATTCGACCCCTGGGCTTTATTCCCGAACCATGTTGGGTGTGAGATGCTTCGATCTCGAGGCTTTATTCCCAAACTGTGTTGAGTTGATGGTGAGGTGCTTCGACCCCTGGACTTTATTCCCGAACCATGCTGGGTGTGAGATGCTTCGATCTCTGGGCTTTATTCTCGAACTATCGATAATGTGGGCCTCGACCATGAGATTCATTCTCAAAATTGTTGATAATGTAGGCCTCGACCCTGGGATTCATTCCCAAAACTGTTGATAATGTGGGCCTCGCCCACTGGGATTCATTCCTGAACTGTCGATAATGTGGGCCTCACCCCCTAGGATTCATTCCTCAACTGTCGATAATGTGGGCCTCGACCCTAGGATTCCTTCCTGAACTATTGAACCGATGGTGGTGAGGCACTTCGACCTCTGATCTGTCCTCATTC
Organism: Zanthoxylum bungeanum; assembly: GCA_019454045.1. NCBI lineage: Eukaryota > Viridiplantae > Streptophyta > Magnoliopsida > Sapindales > Rutaceae > Zanthoxylum > Zanthoxylum bungeanum. The sequence continues at coordinate 39,694 of SKCR01026072.1, read as the reverse complement.
TCGAGGCTCCTCTCCATTCCTGGAGTTGCTCGTCCTCGCCGCTTTTTTCTTTTCTTTAAAGCCTGCGAACACAAAACAAAAATTATGTGTATGCAACATGTATGCATGTATGCATTCCCTATTCCGATGGGTTTTCTTTGTCCTGTTGGCTTGATGTCATCCTTGGTCGGGCATTCCTTGCGCTCGAGGGTTTTCTTCACTCCTTTAAGAATCCTTTTGGCCTTTGGTGCCTTTTGCCTATAAAAATCTTTGGTCGCCCTATTGGCCTGTTTACAGTTTCCTTCTGCCAATTCTCTTCCTAGATCTTCTGACATTGGTCCAGCATCTAAGAAATAAAAGACGTGATTTGTAATCACTTGACTCTAATCTTTCCCGGTTAGCTGGAATTTATGCAATCTATGAACATCTTGAACATTTGTTTCAATAAAGACGTTTGCATTTCTTCTTAGTACATATGTAGGAAATAAACTACATTGCAAGGGTACCTTTGTCGCTAACTTTCCTTCACGGATTTTACAATTAGCCATTTTTCTTGCTCACTCATGCTCTATATTTTGCTTGGGCTGTCGTTTGCGGATTTTCAACCCAACGAGCCTTTTTTTTTTTTTTTATGCAATGTAGTGTCTCAGCCTGTCCACGTTGATGGGCTCGGTGAACTCGTTCCCTTACAAATCTGACAGTCTCACTGCCTCATTCCCCATCATCTTTTTGACTAGGTAGGGCCCTTCCTAATTAGCCCTGAACCTTCTCTGATCTTGGTGGGACGTACCTTCTTGTTAAACGCCTTGCCCAACCTTTTATGGTATAGCTGCATGTGGTACAAGGCCTTTATCCTTTTCTCATCCAGTAATGTTAGCTGTTCAAACCTCTGCGAGGCCCATTCCTGCTCAGGCAATCTTCCTATACTATTACCCGCATTGACTGTATCTCTATTCCCACTAGTAACACTGCATGTACCATCATCGCCCTCATTGCTTCGGGTTCTAGGTCTAAATACAACACCAATGGTTTGCCCGACATTGGGGGTTTCAAGACGGGCGGTCTTTGATTTTGTCAAAAGCTTCTTGACATTGACTATTCCACTCCACAGGCTGGTCCTTCCTCAATGGCTCACATACTGATGTTAGCTTGGCTATGAATCGACTGGATTTTCCCGAGAAAAGCTCTAACTTCCTTTCCTCTTTTTTTTTGGTGATGCACCCCTGTCTCATTTGCATGTACCATCATCGCCCCCAAGGCTTCGGGTTCTATAGCCAAATACGACATCAAGGTTTTGCCCGGACTTGGGGGTCTCAAGACGTGTGGTTTAACCAAGTATTCTTTGATTTTGTCAAAAGCTTCTTGACATTGCCTATTCCACTCCACAGGCTAGTCCTTCCTCAATAGCTCAATGTTAGGGTCTACTTATATCTGCTTCTTGACTTATTCCTTAACCTTTTCGGCCCATTCTGGCCTCATTCTTCAGAGCTTCTGTTTTACTAGTCTCATGTTCGGATAAGTTGGTATCATGTGCTGGGCAATACTCATGTCCACTCCTGACATGTCTTCATAGGACCAAGCGAATACTTTTGCATATTTTATTAATATGCTCTCTAATTCTTTCCACTCATCAGAGGTAACCTCACTTGTAATTGAAATTTCCTTGGAGTTTTCACATATACCAAGGTTAAATGCATTTGTCTTTGTTGAGTTAATGTCAAATATGCTCATGTCATGCGTGTTATGATGCAAACTAACAGGAAAAGACTCGAACAAGTAAATAAAATCAATGTCTTTATGATTAATAAATGCAGGATTACAAAATAAGTCAGGAAAACATCTTCCTAATTTGCAATCTTGTCTTCTTTCGTCTTCTTTCTTTCTTCCAGCGTCAGATTCTCCAACTACAGTAGTTCTTCTTCCCATTTATTTTCCTCTTTTGCAACCTCATCTTTGTCACTGCTCGAGAAGTTTTCCCAGAAATCTCTCCCCTACTCTGTTTCATCTTCACTACTGATGTCCCATATCCCTATGCAGGAAGCTTGGTGGTCGAGAGTTTGGAGGACAAAGCTTTCGGGCAGGCCGGAGTTGATCATATAGGTGGGTGGTGGAATGGAGTGGTATTTGGGTAGAGGGTTCCTGTGTATGTTGGGTTGTTCTCTTTCCGGATCGGGTATTTTATGGGTGTCAATGAGGTTTTGGATCTCATGCCTAAGGCGGGTGCAGTTGTCAGTTTCGTGGCCTTTTTTTCTGATGGAAGTGACAATATAGGTTTAGGTCAAAGTACTGTGGCACATGGTTTGGAAATGGTCTAGGTTCTAAGGGTTTTAGGAGTCATTGCCTCTTCAGCTTTTCGAATACCTTTGACAAAGGTCTACCAAATTTGGAGAATCGCCTGTTTCTGATGGCAGCGACCTCAGCAGGAGCGGGCTTGGTCCCAGAAGGCCCCCCAATGGTCTTTCTGTTCTGGCCGTAAAACTTTCTGTTCTCGGCTTCCTCTTCCTCGATATCCATGACAGTTTCTCTTAACTATCGAAAGTCACTAATCATGGAGGTCATCCTTCTCAGCTTGTTATAAATGGAGGGCTTGGTGCCATTAATGATCATCTTAATCTGGTCCTTCTCCAAGGGCCGAGTCTGCATCTTCAAGAGCTGGCCTCTCCAGCGATCCACATAATCTTTGAAAGTCTCTTCTGGCTTCTGCTTGGTGTTTTCTAGGTCACGGAGCGACAAGTCTATCTCCAGGTCCGTGACATATTGGTTCAGAAAGGCCTCTGCTAATGCCCTACAGTCATCCCTTACCTTTTTCTCCAAGCCATGATACCATACTACGGGTGCCCCTTCCAGTGACATCTCGCACATCTTCTACACCTGGCGCTTCGACAAACCCACTGAACTCATCACTGAAACATATTGTCAAAGATGGACCCTAGGATCTCCGTTTCTATTGAACTTGGCTACATCATGCATCTTAAACTGGGGAGGCAGATGTTCCTCGAAAGTCATCACATCATAGTCTAACAGATCTTCATGTTTTCCCTTCATCTTGCGGGTAACTAACTCTACTTGTTCTCTAAGTTTATGTAATTCTGCCTGGGACCCGGCTATCCTTCCCGCAACATATTCAGCCATGTCATCATCAAAAATAGGGATTTCTTTGCTCACCCTATTCGGAGGCTCCTCACGCCTTCCATCCCCGTTGTTTTCTGTTCCCACTGTGCGGGGTACTGTCAGATGGGTCATAGCGTTGGTCAAAGCTTGTAGTTGCTCGGTAATTTTGGTGATGTTGGTCTCCAATTGATCTATTCGGGAACTTTCACTGCCTAACGCGTCCATGCTTGCTAACCTCTTCTTGACAAGTCTTCCTTCTTCTCTAACCCAACGGATATCTATGATGGTTTTTAAGACAAAACGGGTTAGCATGATGCGTGTATGCATGAGATGCATGAGTTGCATATGGTTATCAAAACAACATATATCCTTCCGACCTTATTCCTCCCACACTCGTGGTAAATCCATTTTTGTCCTAGGTATGGCTTATTTATGCACCAACGTGGGGTACAAAAAATCGTTCTCTCCTACGCTACAGGGGTGAACCTTGGCTTCCTCAGTCCCTTTTCATCAGTAAAAGACAAAGACCGCCCATTTACAATATTAACTAAGCCTATTATGGGGATCGTGCCATTGTCTAGAAATGATGAATTGGGCCCTTGGTAATCACAGTTGTGGCGGAGACGGACTTGGAGATATCCAAAAGTATGCAAATATTCCATAACAAGGCATACCCTTCCTGGATGAAAGCCAGTGTGGATATTGGACTCATGCATTTGGTATATTCGGATCATGTTTAGACCTTCTAAGCCCATCAAGGTTTTCATACAAGTTGGCCCGTTATCATTTTAAAGCGTTCAATTAGATTATCGCGAGGTGAAAACTTGTCCCAGTTGAAAATGCCTAACAGGTTTACACTTTTGCGATAAGGTGGCTAAATAACTTTAAATGATAGGGGGCCCAAACACAGGGTGGCCCATCATCATTTTGAAAACTTTTGGCCCAATTACCATAAGATGCAAACTTGTCCCAGTTTGAGTGGCCCAACATGTTCGTATCTTATGACGAGAGGTCCAAATGGATCCAAATGATAATGGCCTCAAACACAAGCATAGAGGTAGCTTCTATATGACATATAACTATGGTTCATATATGGACTTACAAGGGTACAGATAAGGCTCTCATCGGTGAAGGGTTGCCAACAACTAGGTCTCCCCACTCAATGGTTCGAGCGACCAAGTGAGAGCACCTTTTTTTATACCCTATGGTACGTGCCAACGAGTGATGGTTATCATCACATAACGATCTGCCGCCTTGAGTGAAAGTGACTTCACGATACATGACGCCATCGGGGTAAAAAGGGTATGTAAAATATATGAGACTTGGTTAACCAAAGCCAAAGCCACGGACACTACAAGGCATTATTTCGGGGCCGATTCTCTATCCCCAGTGGAGTCGCCATCTGTAGGAGTGAAACGGGATTTACCGCTATACCTATGATGCTTAGCGACCACGACACTGTTGGGCTCGCAGCCCGCAAAGAGTATGGAGTAGCCCGCGGGGGACTAAATCGGAGAATAAAGGAGTCACCACCCAGTGTGAACTGGGAAAAGATTTAAGACCAAACTCACCCCTCGCAAGGGAAGACCTCAAACCGTTGGGTTCAGAATGGTCCATTACTTATTCCAGTATAATGAACGGGTTCACATAATGGTATAGCCAAGTCTTATGCAGTTAATGCAAGATAATTCAAATAAACACACAAATTTTCACACCCATAAACATTAATATAAATAAAAGTAAATTAAATTAAATTAAGAAATACAAGGTACGATAACAAGAATCATAATAATCAAAAGCAAATAAAGCGTTAATAAATGAATAGTAAACAAAAGGGGGGTTAATAATGCATATATGAGTATTTCCCGAGTGTTACGTGGAGTTGTATCCCAAGTACAGACCGCACTACCGTCCATTCAGAGTCGGCTTCGGAATTTACGTCTGGGTTTCCATCCGATATACCGCAAGGGATAATAACACACATAACCATCAATGTAATGTAAACGGACATAAAGAAAATGACGAAATAATAAAATAAAAATAAAAGTAAATAGAAAAATAAATGCGAAATAATAAAATAATGATGAAAGTGAATAAATAAATAAAAAGATAAATAACGGAATGCCAAAGAAAGAAAAATGTGACCAGAAATTTAGCCGTCTTTAATGTAGGACTTCGAATACCCGGCTGGACGTATTTCACGTCCAGCCAGACATGCGGCGTCCGGAACTATAAAAAATAAGTGTGTTAAGGTGCCATCAGGTCTTACCTTTCAAGTTGCTTTCTCGGAAGTGCGTTAGGACGCCGCCGGAAGGATCGCTGGTCCACTGTTTCTGGTTGCTGGTTCGCTATTTCTGGTTGCTGTTTTCTGGTTTGCTGTTTCGATTTCTGCTCACTATTTTTTTGCTGCTGTTTGCTGTTTTTGGGCTGCTATTTTGGTTATTTTTGGGATTTTATTTTTGCTGTTTTTGGCTGCTGTTTTGGTTGTTTTTTGGCTGCTGTTGTTGCTATTTTTTGGCTGCTGTTTTGTTGGTTGTTTTTCACGATTTTGGTGCTGTTTTGGGGGGCTATTTCAGTTATTTTAGGCTGTTGTTTTGGTTGTTTTAGGGGCTTCTGGCTGGTTGTTTTAGGGGCTGTTTTTTGGTTATTTTGTCTTGGTTTTTGTTGGTTGTTTCTAGGTTGTTTTTGCCATTTTGTCTCGGATTTTTTGTTGTTTTGTGGTGGTTAGCTGCTATTTTGTTCGATTTTTTGTGGTGGTTAGCTCATTGTTTCCTGGTTGTTTGGTTCACGATTTTTTCAGGTTTGTTTTCGGTGATTTCTTGGTTTCTTTCTTGCTCTCGGTTTCCTTGTGCTTGTGCTTGGTGGTGGCTAGGGTGTTGTTTCGGTGGTGACTAGGGTTTTTTGGTGGTGTGTTTCGGTGATGGCTTGAAGAAGAAGAAGAAGAAGAGAAGAGAGTCCCTAGGGTTTTGTTGTTGTGGCCGATCAAATGAGCCTCTAAGGGTTTTTTGTTGGTGATGGTTCACGCCCAAGCCTCTTTTGTGTTAAGATTTGGTCCCTAATTTATAATGTCTTGAAGGGATCTCAAAATAAGGAGATAAATCACATTGATTTGGGGAATATCTTACCAAAATTATTCATCGCATACAATCTCCTAAATTTGGTGATGGAGATCCAAATCTTGTTAAATGGTAAGGATGAGATTCCAAAATCTCATTAAATTGGAAGGTGGTTTGAGGAAATTTTGACATGTGAATTGCATGGGATTTTCTTTATTTGGGAAGGTTTGGGCGTGCATGGTGGATTGCATGGGCCTTGGGAGTTTAGGTTGTAGGGTAATGGGCCGCATGGGCTTTAGGTGTGTGGATGGATTCGGGTCATGGGCTGTATGGGCCGATTCTCTATAGGCTAAGGTTTGAAATAGAAACTGACTGAGCAAACCCGAGGCCGGCTATTGAGTCTGAATCCAATGAGGTGTTAATTTTGGAGGTTTTTCAACCTTCCGGCATTCGCTTTTCGCAACTTCCGCAACTTTTTAGGTAGTGCCTCCATACGAGGCTCGTCATCGGGCTTATGCAAAAATGCAATGTCTACACTGCTGTGATCAGAGACAAAACCACCAATTCATGGGCCGAATATCTGGTTTCAGCATCCAGCAAGGCCTTACTAGTATAGTACACCGGTCTCTGGACCTTGTCTGCCTCCTACACTAGCACTGAACTCACAGCATGTTCAGAAACAGCTAAGTATAGGAACAGAGCCTCACATGGGACCGGCTTGGCCAAAGGAGGGGGTTGAGCCAAGTATTGCTTCAACTGCAAGAACGCCTCCTCGCATTCTGCCGTCCAGCTGACCTCTTTCTTTGCCTTCTTGATCAGCTTGAAGAAATGATGACATTTATCGGTAACTTTGGAGATAAATCGGTTTAATGTAGCTACTCGGCCTGTCAAACTCTGCACCTCTTTGACCGTCATGGGGGACTTCAGTTCCAAAACAGCTCGAATCTTCTGTGGATTTGCTTCTATACCCCGGGCACTGACCATGTATCCCAAAAATTTACCCGACGCTACTCTGAATGCACACTTCTCCGGGTTCAGCCTCATGTTATGCTTCCTTAATAATTCGAAAGTCCCCTCAAGGTCGACCAAGTGATCCTCAGGCTTCTTGGTCATTGTTATCATATCATCAACGTACATCTGCACTGTCCTACCGATAAAGGGCTTGAAAACCTTGTTCACCAACCTCTGAAACGTAGCCCCAACATTCTTCAATCCAAAAGGCATCACCTTATAGCAATACAACCCTTAATATATGATAAAGGATGTTCTCTCCTCGTCCTCGCGATGCATCTTGACCTAATTATAGGCCGAGAAGGCATCCATGAAGATAAGCAGTCCATGACATGCCGTTGAGTCCACCGGTTGGTCTACCTTAGGGAGTGGGAAACTATCCTTCGGGAAGGCTTTATTAAGGTCGGAGAACTCTACACATATCCTCCACTTTCCGCTGGCCTTCTTTACCAGGACCATATTGGATACCCACTCTAGGTATTTTACTTCTCTGATAAAACCGGCCTTTAGCAATTTCTCTACTTCGACCCCTATCGCCTCGCAGCGCTCGTGATTGAAGATTCTTCTCTTCTGCTCGACTGGTTATGAGCCTGGTCCACTGTTAAATGATGGCTGATGAACTTGGGATCGATCCCGGGCATATCGCCATGCCCCAAGCGAAAATTTCCGCATACCCCTCCAAAAACTTGAGCAAACCCTGTTTCAAGTTCTTCTCCAACCATGCGCCCACCATCATGATTTTTCTGGGGCCGAAGAGTTCTATTGACTCTAACTCCTCATCTGCCCCCAACTAAGGGTGGCAATGGGCCGGGCCCCGACCAACGAAAAAAAAGCCCGGGCCCGGGAAAAACCCGGCCTAGGTGTCTTTCGGGCCGGGCTTGGGCCCGGGCTTTTTTTTGGGTCCGAATTTAAAAAAAAAATTAAAAATTAAAAATATATAAATATAAAATATATTTACACTATATACAAATACAATTTATAAATAAATCACAAGTTTCATTGATAAATTAACAATTTAAATGCTAAAAATATATAAAAATGATACAAACATATTAAAAATATATATATATTTATGTTTTTTTTTTAATTTTGGCCCGGGCCCAAAATAGGAAAGCCCGGCCCGGGCCCGAGTCGGGCTTTCATTTTAAGGCCCGGCTCGGGCTTTTTCCACCACGGGCCGGGCCGCGGGCTAAACTGCCACCCTTACCCCCAATTGGGCAAGGTCCTCGGGCCGAGGGTCTGGAGACTCGACTACCCTTTCCTCGTCTTCCCTCTCTTTCCTCTTCCTATTTGCCTCCTCAATACAAAGCGTCTCCTTTGAGACGGTAGCGAAACAGCTCCTGGCCGCTTTCTGACTTCCATATATTATCCCAATCCCGTCTCGGGTGGGAAATTTCAATTTCAGATAATAGCATGACATTACTGCCTTTGTTTTCATCATGAAAGGTCGGCCCACAATAACCTGGTAACTTCTCATACAATCTACTACTGTGAAGTCCATCATGATCGTCCGGGTGTAAGGAGTAGTCCCGATCGTCATGGCCAGCTGTATTATACCCAAAGGGATGACTGTTGCGCCTCCAAACCTGTATAAGGGTGTTTCGTCCTGGGTCATAGTGGCATACTCCACCCCCAAACCATCCAAGGCTTCATTTGAGATAATGTCAACCGCACTCCCCGGATCTACTAGGATCTTATCCACCTCAGCTCCTCCTATCACAGCCTTGATTATCAATGCATCATCGTGAGGGAAGCTCACCCCATGGGTATCATCACCTGTGAACATAATAAGGATTGATCGACCCCTCTGAACCCTTGGGGCCTCCGTTGTTGTCAACACTTCCGTCCCCGGAATCTACTGTAACTCTTTCTCGATCGGTTTGAGTCTTCGGCCAGTGTCCTTCCAAAAGCGATGGTATACATTTGTCTAGGTTTCCACCGTTGCCAGGCCGACATGGCCTCTTGGTTGATATAATCATTCAAATAACTGTTTTGCGCCAGGTTTTCCACCTGCTCCCACAGGTCCCTACAGCCTTCCGCCGTGTGCCCACTCAGGTTGTGATGCACACAATAGGATCTCTTGTCCTTCTTCTCCGCCAGATATTTCCTCAGGTCTGGCTCCACCAGGAGGCCCTTATCTTGGATTTCTCTGACAATCTGAGCCAATGGCTTACTCAAAGGAGTATACACCACCCCTCCGGCCACATGAGTTACTTGCACCTGAGTCCTTCTCTCTTGAGGTGCACTGCTATGAGGCATCGACTTGAACTCCATTCGTCTCGGGGATGGTTTCCTCAATTCCCTGTCCGACCTTCTCGGTATCTCCGACCTTACCACCTTTCTTTTTTAGGTTACTCCTCCTCAGGCGACCTTATCTTCTCCCTCTATCGAAACAAATTTCCTGGCCAACTCTAGAGAAGTGGCATAGTCTGGTACGTCCTGGATCCTCAGGTGAGTCCACAACTTCCCGACCTTCAGAGCTCCCTTGAGACTTTCCAGAGCCTCCGATGACTCGTATGCTCTGATCTCGAGCACCAAGTTATGGTATATTTCAATAAAATTCTTCAGGGGCTCATCATCCCACTGCTTCATCAATCTTAGCGCTCCCGCCGTCTTCCTTGGCACACATGCTCCTTTGAAATGCCGAACAAAGGATTTCCTGAGGTGAGAGAAACTACTGATACTCCATGGAGTCAAACTTCTGAACCATAAAATCGCGGGCCCCCAAGGGTTAAAGGGAACACCTTGCATGTGAGCTCTCCCACCATCCCTTGAACCTCCATTAGCAAAAAAAAACTTTCGACATGGGATTTAGGGTCGGTTTGACCTTTGTAGGAGTTCATAGATGGCATGGTGAACCGTCTAGGGAACTATGCAGATAAGATCTCTTCCGTAAAGGGGGATGCTGCTTCTCCGTCCGGACCATCTTCTTTGTCTGCCTTCATATTTTCTTCCCACTTTTTCATCTCTTTCCTGAACCAGTCCTTCATTTGGTCGACAATATTATCGCACTGCCTCCCACAGACTTCTTCACGCCTGCTACTCCGAGCGCGAGGTACGCCGTGGCTGGAAACCTCTCGATCTCCCCCTATGTATTATGTACCCGCCCTTCTTAAAGCGTGGGCTATTACTAGAGGACTTTAAAGTTTGCCTCTCCTCTTCTTCCTCCCATACTCTTTCGGTTATCACAACAGATCTCACCTTCTGGAGATCTCTCATCCCGGGTTCATCATCTCCGCCCAGATCTACAACTCTTTTTCCTTTTGCTATCTCATCTCTCATCTGATTTGGACCACCCTCCAACCTTTCATCATTCATCATTTCTAACTTTTCCAGTTTCTCCATCATGGCCTTCATGAAGGTCTGGTTTGACTCCCTTTCTTTTCTCATGCTTTCTTCCATTCTCTCCATCCACTCAGTTGTTGAACCCTCCGACGATCTATGGTTCCCGTCTCCTGCCATTGTCTTACTACGTCAAGTACTTTTTGCTTTCTCCCCACAGACGTCGCCAACTGTTGACGGGTGATTTTAGTTCCAAAGGTAATTTCGGGATAATGCTCTCGGAACAATCCTCCTCCAACCGTGAATTTATTTGGTTATGGGGGGCCAAAAGCAAACTTAGCAGGAGAAAGAAACGAACGCAAAGTCGACAAAGGATTTACGTGGTTCGGCGGAATAGATCCAACCTACATCCACGGGAACAAAGTAGAGTACTGATTTTATAACTGAGTCGAGCTCGACCGACCTCTTTTTCAAAGGTGGTCAAGTATTACCGAGCTGTTTGTTTAGTGTATTTTTTACAAGTAGTGCTTGAATGTGATTTTTCTAACCCTTACAAATGAGATTACCCTCCCTTTATATACTAAGGAAAAACGACACTATTCTCTTATCTTTATGACGTCAGCCACGTGGATTTCCTGCCGATTGATGGGCTCTCTGCCCCAACTGCCTCGCCGAAAGCAAATCTGCCATATGATACTTCATTAGATCATTATGTTTTGGGCACTGCCACACTCATTAATCATTAAGACAACTTGTAAAGATTTTTCAGGCGGTGGTACATGTCAGGGGGAAATGTCCAAACGGTCCCGGTCATTCGTTGGGCATCATGAGGACGGCCAAACATTGTGCCGAACTAATCCAACTGCTTCCGACCTAACCCATAATATCCGAGCTCATTCTTTCGATCCAGGAGGAAGGGTAGGACTGAGCCGAGCTACCGAGCTATAGTGGTCGGGGTCGGCTATGATGTTGTCGGTCTCTGATATCTGCACCACGCTATGTCCTCAGGTCAGTCAAAATCAGGAGACCAGGTTTGAATACCATGCCTGGTCGAAGATCGGTCAATACCCTCAGGATATTCGTCCTCCCAAAAGAAGAAATTTTCTCTCTGTCCTTGCCGAGCTGTTCAAAATACTTGGTCACAAAAATCACCATCAACAAAAACTATGACTCAAATAAATTTTAAAAAAATATATATATATATTCCAATTCTTAGATATATAATAAAATTCTTTTTTATCATTTATGAATAAAAAAAAACCCATTTAATATAAAACCTTAAAAATTTAGGATAACTTGAATAGTTTTACAGCAACAGACCTAACCAAGTAAACAGTCTTTAAAAGATCACACAATCAGCGATTAGAGTGTTGACACTTGCCAAAATAGAGCGTGAGCAACAACATTATCTCCTCCCCTCGAACCAACAAGAAACGAAAATACAGCAGCGTGAGCAACACCATTATCTCCTCTCCTCTCCTCTCCTCACCTCCAACCAACAACACACGAAAATACAGCAAACAGTTCTATTGTATTCTGTATTAATTATTAACCCATTTACAGTTAACTGTTAACTCTAGTTGACTAAAAATTCCCTACCCCACTAACCGCAGTTAACTTTTACCCAATATACTCACGAAACTTTAAAATATATATATCTCGCGATCTTTCCTTTAATATGATAAAACACATAATTATTCGTTAGATTAATCAGAAAAAGAGAATTTATAAATAAATATTTTAATAAAAATAAGTAAAAAAAAAAAAAAAAAGGATAGGTTCCTTAAAGATCTTTGTTGTTTTGCTGGCTTCTGAAGTAACTCACAGTTTCTTCAGATCCGGAGAAAAAGGTCAAAAAATAAAAAAACACAACAGTACGATATTATTATTATTATTATTTAATTAAGACTAATTGTACCAGTAATGCAACTTGATACTTATTTTTGTTTTCTCCGCGCCTATTTAATTTTATTAGTTTCATTAAGTGAAGTGTATCGGGCTTATATTGCATGATCCGAAAAGGAGGTTACTTTCTTTCTGTGTCAGAGTGTGTTAATGCTTGTGGCTTTATTTTTTATTCTGCTTTTTTGTTGGCCATTTACTGATTCTTGATTGAATCTTTTGGAACTCAAATATTCATCCAAGTTTTTTTTTCCATTTTTGTTCTGCTTAGTTTAGTTAAACCAGTGCAAGTTTTATCGTAAAAAAAAAAAAAAAAAGAGATATTTTCCTGGGGTTTTGATGTTTCACAATTTATAAAAGTTGGGTTTTTTTTTTTTTTTTTGGTCAAAGCTACTGACTGATGAAGTTTGAGAGCTGACTTGAAAGAATTTTTGGTTGGCAAAAGTTTGAGTTTCTATGAAATTATAAGTTTCATTTCTGAGGGTTTCTGCTTTTGGTGTACAAGTGGGGGATAATTGATAAGGTATGAGTTCCATGAAATTGCACTTCAATTATTTGTACCATCACCTCAATTATGATTCATTTTACTTTATTATGTCTTTCAATTTTGTGAATATAATATCTAATTTGGAAACCTGTGTGGATTTTACAGCACTGAATATAGAGAGGAGAAGGAGTAGGGATTTGTTCTTTTATGAGCAATTTGAGATGATTACTTTGATGGACCCAAAGGAGAAGCTAAAAGAGGTGGAAAAATGCTTAGATTCTCAGCTATGGCATGCGTGTGCCGGCGGCATGGTCCAAATGCCGCCTGTGAACTCCAAAGTGTTTTACTTTCCTCAGGGTCACGCCGAGCACGCTTGCGGACCGGTTGATTTCAGGAGCTGCCAGAGGATTCCGCCTTACATCCTTTGTAGAGTCTTGGCAATCAAATTCATGGCTGATCCTGAAACTGATGAGGTATTTGCAAAAATTAAGTTGATTCCGGTTATTAATAATGAGCTTGATTTTGATGACGATGGAATTGCTGTAATTCATAATAATGAAACTCAAGATAAGCCTGCTTCCTTTGCTAAGACATTGACACAATCAGATGCCAATAATGGTGGGGGGTTTTCTGTTCCAAGGTATTGTGCGGAGACAATCTTTCCCAGATTGGATTACTCTGCGGATCCTCCTGTACAGACCATTCTTGCCAAGGATGTTCATGGTGAGACATGGAAGTTTAGGCATATTTATAGAGGGACACCTAGGAGGCATTTGTTGACAACTGGGTGGAGTGCTTTTGTGAACCATAAGAAGCTTGTTGCTGGGGATTCAATTGTGTTTTTGAGGGCGGAAAATGGGGATCTTTTCGTTGGGATTCGCCGTGCAAAGAGAGGCATTGGAGGCGGACCAGAGGTGACTTCTGGGTGGAATGGGAATTGTGCTGTGCCTTATGGAGGGTTTTCGGCCTTTCTGAGGGAGGATGATAATAAGTTTATGAGAAATGGTAATGGAAATGTCAATGGGTCGAGCTCGAATAATGAGAATAATATGATGGGCAAGGGGAAAGTTCAGCCTGAATCTGTTATTGAAGCTGCAACACTAGCTGCCAATAGGCAGCCATTTGAGGTTGTTTACTACCCTCGGGCTAGTACACCAGAGTTTTGTGTGAAGGCCTCAATGGTGAAAGCAGCATTGAAGATCAGGTGGTGTTCCGGGATGAGGTTTAAGATGGCCTTTGAAACCGAGGATTCTTCTCGGATTAGTTGGTTTATGGGAGCTATATCTTCTGTTCAGGTTTCTGATCCCCTGTACTGGCCTGATTCGCCTTGGAGGCTGCTACAGGTAAACCCATCTATCTTGATCTATATCCAAATAAGTATGAAAGAGCTAAATATGAAAATTTGGAACTTGAAGAATGTTTTATGCTTTTAGAATTCTCGTAGCTTTCTTCTTTATTTTTTTGAATTTATATTAATACAAAATTTCTGGTATGCAATGCCTATTGAGTTTCCAAATACTTCGCTAACAGTCGGTCCACTTTTGGTCTGTGTTTTAACCTGTAATCAATTTTTCTCTTCCCTTTTGTTTGTGGACTGTGGTTCCTATAGTGTTTTTCCTATGAAATTATCTCTGATAGTTATGGATTTCATTTTCCCCCCCACCTGGTTGCCTATATAATATGCTTCAGAATTTGCAATTTTTAGCTGCTTTAAGTTCATTAGTGTTTGTGTTGTCGGCTTTAGCCGTGACTAGAAATTGCTTTCTTTTTATCCCCCTTTTTTTGTTGTATTTGCTAATTAGTTTTGATGGTTTAAGATGCACTAGCTTTGTTTACACCTAGCTTTGTTATTACAAAAGTGTGGACTTGAAGATAGACAAAATTGTTGATTGTGGCCGTTTAATAAATGGCAGCCTTTTTGTTATTTAAACAAATATGTGATAAGACTTTAGAAAAATACACAGGGAATTTTAGTTCAGTCTCACTTATGCAAGATTGTGTAGATGCATTACAAAATAACTATCTTGTCCAACTTTTGGCTTAAATATATTATTTGTAACTTGAATAAGGTTACTAAGCGTATAATTATCCACTACCTGATTGTGATTTGTGTTTCATTCAGGCCTGGTCAAATAATTCTGAAAATATGTTCACACTGTTTTTTCCCAAACTATTGTCCGGTTTTATTTTAATTTTCAATCCATTCTTATTTGTCGGACGCCATGTGTCGTAGGTTACATGGGATGAGCCCGATTTGCTCCAAAATGTGAAACGTGTCTGCCCATGGCTGGTCGAACTGGTTTCAAATATGCCCACCATCCATCTATCACCCTTCCCACCACCAAGGAAGAAGTCGAGACTACCACAACACCCAGATTTCCCCCTTGACGGACAACTTCCAGTGCCGACATTTTCCGACAACCTACTTGGGCCCAACAACCCTTTAGGGTGTGTACCCAATAACACTCCTGCTGGCATGCAGGGAGCCAGGCATGCTCACTATGGTCTATCCCCATCGGACCTCCACCTTAATAAACTGCATTCAGGTCTGTTTCCGGCTGGTTTCCCACCGTTCGATTGTGCTGCGATACCCACAAGGCCTTCTAATAGCCAAATCCTCCAGAAGCCTAGCATGAGTGAGAATGTTTCTTGCTTGCTAACCATGTCACATTCAACCCACACTTCAAAGAAAGCTGATGATGTAAAGACTCCCCAGCTTGTTCTTTTTGGGCAGCCAATACTTACAGAGCAGCAAATGTCTCATAGCTGTTCTGGCGATACAGTTTCACCAGTTCTTACTGGAAATAGTTCGTCAGAAGGGAATTTAGATAAGATGACAAATTTCTCTGATGGTTCTGGATCTGCACTTCATCAACAAGGCCTACCCGAACGCTCATTTCGTGAAGTTTTTCAGTGTTATAAGGATAACCGCCAAGAAACTGAGCCCAACTTAGAGATTGGTCACTGTAAAGTCTTCATGGAATCCGAGGATGTAGGTCGCACTCTTGACCTTTCATTGCTCGGATCTTATGATGAACTGTACAGAAAGCTTGCCGACATGTTTGGCATAGAAAATTCTGAGCCATTAAGCCATGTGCTCTACCGTGATGTTGCAGGTGCAGTCAAGCACATAGGAGATGAACCATTCAGGTTTGACCTCTTTCTGCTTGCTGACATTTCTCTTATTATGCTATTCCGGAAAGGGGCTTAATTCGATCTGTTTGTTGTTCCTGTTGCAGTGACTTTATGAAAACGGCAAGAAGATTGACGATTCTAATGGATTCAAGCAGTGATAATGTAGGAGTATAAAGTATAGGAATAAACGTTGGTCGGTTTCAATTGTACAGCCGGTTGATTAAATCTTTCTATTACTGCTGACCTTTTTTTCTTCTGAAATGATCCTGCTGACCTTTTAGGTTTCTTGAAGTTGTCTGATGAGAACCAGCTCTGATCCATTTTCCTAGACTTTCAAGCTAAAATCCTGTCGGATTCTTGTTTCTTTTAATTGTTTTTTACAACGAACAGTTAAAAGAGTTTGATACTTCCTCTCTGTGTCCCATAATTCATTCAATTAAAATTTAAATGGTATTTTGCAACATTAATGAACAAGAATCAATCATGTTGAGTGAAGAGGTTAATTTGTTCATTTTAGGTTTAAAAGTGAACCCGAATCCGGTTTTGTTACTGGATCGTATCTTTGTTCTTTGAAAATATAGCAAGTGGTGTCGACAGAATCCCACATAAAGGAAGGTAGCAACACATACAGCAACAGTGGCTAAAACTAAACTGCTTCGACATTTATTACAAATGTATGTGAAAATCAAAAACTGATGCATAAAAGTTTGTTATTGTTTGAAAAAATCAATGTTATGTTACGTGAGTGAATTAGGAAACACAACCCAATTTGGTTAAAAGTTTTAATCAACATAAATCAATCTAAATTAGTTGACTAATTTGGCTCTTCTGGGTTGGTTAAGGATCATATCATATGTTTCACACGACAACTGATTCTCAAAATATTATCGACAGCGATCCCCACCAGTGAAATTTGGACACGTGTAGTTATGAAAAGTTTTTAGAAAAAACTGACATATAACTAACCTGATGCCGCAAGCGTGGGATTTTAATTAAATTGGATAAATAAGAATTAATTAAAACGTAAGCATTGGGATCTTAAATTTGTCTAACCCCACTAAGTCAATAGTTGCAAGAAAAGAGACATCAAAATTCTCATCCGCACGTGGCGAGTATGTTGGTGGGACCCATGTTGATTCACGTGTGGCCGACGTCATGTTGCTGCGGCTGTTTCCGGGTTTCTGCTATCTTTTTTTTTTTTTTTTTTTCTTTTTAAAAAAAAATTATACGTTCACAACTAATTCGCTAACTAATCCTGTCTATTTTCTTCCCTTTCTTGAAAGTTTTGTTTTTAATAAATTTTTATTATATATTTTTTGTGTGTTAATGCTAATTAATCAACATGAGTATAAGGTGGTATGCATGCAAATGAAATGATAAAATTAGTTGAATGAAAAAAGTCAGTGACCAACAAAAGAACAAAACTCAAATCACAAGTATTTCCTCTAAAGATGGCATGGTTTCTACCGAGAAACAGTAAACAAATAAAATTAATTAATTAAAATATCGACGTTATTGTGCATGCCCTAGACATAGAGGTTTACTTTTTGCTTTATAATTACGTCAAGAAACTGTCACTCGTGAAAATCACGAAAATACATAAACAAATAATTTAATTTAAAGAAACAAAAGAGTAGATGTGTTGAAAGATCCAAGTCACCGGAAATGGGGCACGGTACATGGAACAACATTCATTGAGTTTTGTTACATTGTCTTCTCTTTTTGACTTCTTCTCCCTCTATTATCACCCACTCAAATCTATTATTTTAAAAATTCAATATCTCATTGATCCAATCGATTGAACTGATCTAATTGAATTGATTGACACTATCATGATTAAAAATATATATTTAAATACAATCATTAATTAAAAATTTTTGTTTTTTCTTAATTTTTTTTTTATCTATTTTTAAAAAAATATTGATTAAATTATTTTTTTTTTGGTTTGTTTAGGATTAAAAAATCGGATTTTATTAGTTCATCGATTTTTTTGACATCTAAAACTCGGACCGGACTCATGACCGGTTCTCGATTCGACCAGTCAATTTAGTTGTCAAAATAATGCTAAAATCTAATACAAGTTTAACTCTTTAAGTTAAAATTTTGATGATTAACATTGTTAATACATTGTAATTAATTTAGAAACTCTGTATTATGACTTGTTTTTCAGATATTGACGGAACGAAAATGTGAATATAAAAAGACACGTCAGTTGATGTAAATATTTGTGTGAAATAGGTAAATCCTAATTATTATGTATTAAAAAAATCATATTCAAAATACAAACAAGTAATAAAAACGAAATCCTAACTCCTAACTAAAATAGAAAAGAAACTATAAATAAAAAATTAAGACAAAAAAAAAATGAAGGAATTTGAGAAAAATCCGCTAATTGAAAGTGACAAAACAACCTAACAACACCCATGTTTTAACTAACACCCATGTTCCTTTTTTTCATTAATTTCAAAACTCATAGAGTCCAAAAAGATAATTATAGCTTGAGTTATGGCATACAAAAACGGCTACTGTTGATATATTAGGTCAATTAATTATGTTGCTAAAAAATTTGTCGGTGAAATGGTCTTAGAGAGAAAATTTACTACTACCTTTACATTCAATGGCGTGTGTTTATGAAGTTTCTTTTTAAAAATATATTTATTTTTAATTATTTGTTGCATGAATGGTGAGACCGTGAGAGTCAAGGAAGTTGTCCCCATTTCTTCAACTAACGTTTAAAGTCCATGTGCTCACATCACCACCTCCAATGACTACGTTTGATTCTTAATCAGTACGATTAAAACTCTTTATGTGGATAATGTAAATTACCCAAAAAGAACTCTTCATCTGATAAATATTTATTGACGGCTCTGAGACTATTGTGGTTCAAATAGTGTCATTAAATATCAAAACAACATGCTTCAAATAAATTAAATCAGAAAATACCAATCAAATTATCATAAAACCCTAAAACAAGAAAACTATAGAATACCTGGAAAATGTAATGACGAATCCAAGTCGAGATCTCTCTGTCCTTAAGAACTTATTAGCCTCCGTCACAGGTGCTTCACGGATTCGAATTGGCCAATGTTCTCCCAGGATAACTTGGATCCTTCTTGTTCAAGGAGCACTCTTTAACAAGTGTTTGATCTAGGAAAATGGTGGAACTCTCTCTCAAAAACAACTAAAACAAATGACTCACAAATTCAGATTTCTTTCTTACACCATTGTGTTTGGATATGATGCCTCTTTTATAAGGCATGGAAGGGTGCCAATAGGACACCCCTTGGGGTGGGGTGCAACCCTCCAAATGGTTGTACCCCTCACATGCACCCAATGCATCCAAAAGACAAATATACCCTTAATGAATATTTATAAGAATTTCCAACAATCCCCCACAATTCTTCAAATATTTATGGAGAAACTTGAGAGAGTTACCATGAACTAAAGCTGCATCGAAATAGGTAGTTTTCGCCTTGAACCTTTCCTAGTGAATGAAAATCGGATTTACTTGGCAAACCAGTGACCCATAGTCTTGAATTGTTCTGCCGTTGATGTAAACCAAGACAACTGCCAACACACAGCTTTACTTCGACCATTTTCCCGTTCTACGGTTGTGTTCATTTCGGCCCTGAACAACGGTCTCAGATTCATCAAGTACTTTAGGGTAACCCGCCTTTAAAAGTTCTCATGGAAGCGACATCAATTCTTACTTGAAATAGGTGATCTACTATGAAGAGGTAATCTGTCTTTACCCCCATTAGGACTCATCTCCTAATATAGTGATCATTAAAAGCCTTAGCTTATCCTAACCAATGACAGACAACACTCATCGTCATTATCGGAATGGGAAAGAGTACAAAACTCTTCAGTGCTTGTTTTGAATTGCACAAAGTTTCAGTTGTCCATTTTGAACCTAGATCTTGGGATCTCCAGTCAGCTAGGTTGGGTTTCCACAGTGACAATTCTTAATTTATAGGCTTCAAGCCCATTCCCCTCGATGACTTCTCAATTTGCTCTCGAGGTAAACCTTTAGTTAGTGGATCCGCTAGGTTTTCCTTCGACTTGACATAATCGATCGTTATTATGCCAATTGAGAGCAGTTGACGTATGGTATTATGTCTCCGACGTATGTGTCAAGAATTACCATTATACATTGTATTTTGGGCTCTCCCAATAGCCGATTGGCTATCACAATGTATGCTAATCACTGGCACCGGTTTGGGCCAACTAGGAATATCCTCCAGGAAGTTTCTAAACCATTCTGCTTCTTCCGCTGTTTTGTCTAACGCTATGAACTCTGATTCTATAGTAGACCGGGCAATACATGTTTGCCTCGAGGATTTCCATGACACGGCTGCATTACCAAGTGTGAAAATAAATTCACTCGTAGATTTGGAATCCACCGTATCAGATATCCAGTTAGCATCGTTGTATCCCTCTAGTACAGCAGGATATCTCTCGTAATGTAGTCCATATTTTGAAGTTTCTCTCAGATACCTCAAAACTTTTACAATGGCTTTCCAGTGGTTATGTCATGGATTGCTCGTATATCTACTAAGCCGGTTCACAGCTTGAGCGATATCTGGTCATGTGCAATTCGTGAGATACATCAGACTTCCGATGATTCTCGAATACTCTAATTGCGATACGCTTGAACCAGTATTCTTTGATAGATGAAGAGTTATGTCTACAGGGGTTCTAGCCACATTTAGATCCCCTTTGATATATTTATCAAGTATCTTCTTAATATAATGAGTCTGAGATAATATATATTCGTCTGATGTCCTAGAAATCTTAATTCCTAGGATTACATCAGCTATTCCCATATCTTTCATATCAAATCTGCTGGATAACATGTTTTTGGTAGACTGAATCATTTCATGATTACTACCAATTATCAGCATATCGTCTACATAGAGACACACAATGACATATCTTTTTTGAGTTGATTTGGTGTACACACACTTATCACACTCATTGGTTTTGAACCCACTTGACAACATTTCTTTGTCAAATTTATCATGCCATTGTTTAGGTGCTTGTTTTAATCCGTACAAGGATTTTACAAGTTTGCACACCTTCTGTGCTTGTTGAGTTTGTCAAACAAACTCCATCGTTTCCCATAGCCAGCATCATTCATATTTTGTAGAATCTAAATTATAAATTAATATAACTCTGATGCTACATCAGTATTGTGCTACAGCTACTGAGTTGTCCAAGTATTTAGGGATCAAATCCAAAATACTATGAAGACAACTGTAAGCACAACATCAATACAAAACTTCTAATTTATAAGGTCACTATGCAACTTCATAAGTTGATACTTCATAAGTTGCATCTAATTCCATTCATTTAGTAGAATCATGCGTGACACTTCCACTGCAACTTTCTGACTCTTTATGACGTAGACAATCTAGCGTCATAATTAGTCTTAAAACTAATATGACCCTAATGGTTGCAGACTGTATTCTCCATGAATTAGAAACTCATTCTTAATATCTCAAAGATCATAAAGAACGTGTTTCAAGATCCATCATATGGTCTATAGGGTATCAAAATAACTCGTAACAATTACGATTAAATCGAATCTTTAATCGCACATAATAAAGTATTCATTATGTCATCATCATATGATACATAAGATTGATTAGACATTCTAATCAATATCTCTTTCAAAAAAGGAATCATCCTTTACGAAAGATGAATACTATATACAAGACACACATTAACTGTCAAACAGTTATACTAACTGTCATACATATAGCCTTGTTGTGTATTTTATTAGATCATTTCTAATGCACGAATAATAGGAGTATCTCACAAGTCTCTTAGTTTTATATCTTATATAAAACTTTATATCGAATATAACAGAGACTACTCCCACTGCTTTCACGGAGTAAAGAAGACTTAGGTAAACATTTTACCTCACAAACTTCTCATTATTACTATAATAATGATAATGTTGTTAGGATATATAACACTAGAAAGTAATTTGTACGCTCCCACTAACCCTTCAATTACATATGTATTCTCTATACATTGACAAGATCAGACAATCTGACTAATATCAAAAATAGAGAACACGAATTTCCGGAAGACTTATCCGAGTCTACAATAGGCTCTATAAGCTAGCACACTAAATTGCGATCTCAGTATAACACAAACTCTAGGGCCATTCCAGAATGAACTCTTCAAACAAAGAAATCACAACTTATATCTTATCTGAATAAGTTATTCAAAAAACGCCACATTGTATTCCTTAGCTAAAATGTACAGTTTAATATCAACATTAACCAATATATCTTTAATTGTTCAATTAGTGTGACTAGAGACAAGTTTCCTCAGAATCTACAATAGATTGTTGAACATAACTTTTCTCACTGTCATACTATAAAGGTCAAACCTTTAATAAGCTCACACTGTTTTTGCTGGGCAAATAATTAGCACATATCATGAACTAATTCATAATGAAAGCTTAATCAAGTTCAAAACTTGATCGTAGTAAGCTATGAACAATCTTAGATGTATGGTTCAATAGTGAACTTCCAGAATCGATATCAAATATCGCTTCCATAATAAGTTATAGGATAATTTTCTTCGATAAGAAAACAACAGAACCATTAAGTATCAAATACTCGTAAATGATTTTGATATCCTATTAGACTTATATAGAAGATGTATAAGGTTTTTTCATCTTATTAATTACGTAGTTCCATTTATAATTTATCATTCTCACATTTGACTTCAATAAGTCAAGTCTTTTCTACAATAATTAACATCCGATGTTACACACCAAGTGATAAAATAATTTTATTACTTAGGATCGTAGGAAAGATATTCTATTAAATAGAATTCAATATTCTATTAAACAGAATAAACGATAAATTTTTACTTATACCTCATAGGTGTAAGTAATTTCCATTATATAACTATTATATAAAAGAAAGATTCAAATCTCAAACTTTTCAAGATTCAGATTTTCTACCTATACATATCATATATATAACTGTAGAAATTAATGGAACCTTAATTAAAAAGATGAACTAGTGTTACTGGAGCATATCCTTAAGAGTGTTGAAACTAATTCGGTAACATTCAATATCAAACGAATCAAATCATATAAGATTCGACTGCTCCCACTACTCAATTCCATCAAGATGGAATCGTGGAAGAATAATATTGAATAAGAATCATATTCACTAAATAACTTTAGAACTAATTGCTTTAAATTCATATGTTTGATCGTATCAAAGATCTTTGAACAGTTCAAAGACATGTAATGAATTTTAAGGATAGAGTTCTCAAAAAACTTCAGATTGAATATATTTGAACAAGTCAAAAATGTTCAATCTATGTTTCATCAGAACAGATTGAAAGTTCTTGATACTTTCAAGACGTTCAATATGTGTTCCTTCAGAAACACGTAACTAAGTTATGACAATTCATAAACTAAGTTACGAAGTAAAGAAAACTACCTTAAGCAATTACAATTCATTAAACTACATACATCTAATGTATCAGTTTAATAAATCTGGTGGTCCAATGACAAATCATTGGTTAAACGAGATTTTAATCACCTTCCTGAATACAATATTCATTAAATGGATAAGGATATGTGGTGTGATCTCGTATCAAACCATCCTTTACCATACAGAATAATCATCCAATGCTTAAGTGATAAAATCTCATAAAGAACCGTTCTAAATTATTTACTTTACCGAATAATTTTTCTTAATGTTTATCTCTACGTCAATGACACTACTAGTTATATTTAAAATATATATAACAATTATTTATAAAGAACAAGTAACTATCCAATCGTCGCAAGTTCCGATATCAAATATCAAAACAATCGTTAACTAATATTTTAAATAACTAGACGGGAGATCTGGTATCCAGTACCTATAGTTGTCGTATTCTGAAAATCGATATTTTCTATATACAACTATACATATCTTCTTTCGTTAGCTTTATTATTTGCCTTCAACTATTCACAACAATTGTAAATAATTGATTAGCAAATTGTGTCAAACACATTGCCTCTAAAGGTCACTAAAGCCAAGAAACGTCATTACTAGATAAAAAAAATACCTAATGGGGCTTTCTTGATGCTAGTCAAGAATCTCGAGACATGAACTAATTCAAGTCAATTCTTACTGCACAAGAAACTATTCTCTCTAAAATATTATATCCTAAAAGGGTATCTATCTAGATTATCTATCAAGACTTAGAAACTAAGTCAACAATCATATTAATTTTTTCAAGAAAAACGGAACAACAGTTCCCGATGGTTTAGAAAAATCTAATAATATCCTAGTCTAATAGTATCTAGAACCTATTCTAGAATAACTGCAACCAAGAGTCAAGTCAGAAAACATATCAAAATATGTGTGCAGTGGATAAAAGTTCAATTCTATAAAAAAAACAATAGAATAAGGAAACAAACAAGCGGCAATTTCCATAATAATACACACTGCCTAAGTTATGGAATATTTTAAACTTAGCAGTGCCTCCCACTATTTTACGTCATACCATAATCCCCAACGTAAAAATGAGAATTCAATAATTAAATCGATTTCCATAATGGGAAGTGGACCCCATGAATATATTTCGACTCACAACAGAGGCACGATCTCGCCTACGTATATTCACAGGTAGACAACTCATTGTCAATCACACTCATTGTGACTCCTGGGTTTCCGGTCCTGGTCGTTTCTCGTTGTCATTGCTAGGGCAGGTCCACAAGGAGACATACCAAGGTTAAACTCGTCAATGATAAACTCAAGCTACTTGCGTAATCCTGACAGCTAGGGCACGTTCAGGATTGCGCTTTCGCTTGAATTTATCTAGTATCTGATATACATCCGGCATAAATAAATCTCTATCGGCTACACCCTCACAGCAGAGGCACGGTCTCGGATGTAGTCACAGAAAAATATTCATAAACCGTATTGACAAGACGGACCATGCAATATGCATCAAATACATAAATAACATAAAACCTTATTATTTAGGGATTTTCCGCAAAAGATTCTTTTAATTTATTTAATCAAATAAAATAAATACATGCATGAAACAAGTAAAGAATAAATTAAACATTGAACTTAAAAGGCATAATCATATTAGGGTGGCCAGAATCAGACTCGCTCTGATACCATTGTGATGGGGTTTTCTAGGGGAATATCGGTAACGCAGCGGAAATGCGGTAAATCAAAATTTTCCGATTTCAAAAATTTTCTTGGATCAATAAAATAAACTTATTTATTTAATTACCCAATTTTCAAATTCTGAAAAATTACACAAGAGATCAAATTTCTTGGTAATTACCGAATTACCCCAAAACTTTGTAAATTGATTATTTAAGCCCAAAAATTATCAAATATAATTTTGGATCATTCTAAATCATTTTTAAAATATTTTTTTAACACATATAATGCATCAAAATCAGATTTCACACAAATCCCCAATTTTTGAGTAATTGTCGTGAGCACCCCAAATTTTCAAGTAATTGCATTTTGGTCCCTTTTGTTCAAAACATGCCAAGATCAAATCCAATCAACCCAAAAATTTACATGCATCATATCCATACCATAATACATCACATATATGAAAAGCCCAAAATTTTGAGTGGGTTATGAACCCTAATTTTTCAATTTCATCAAATTGTCCAATTTCACCAAATTTACAAAATCTAACACTTTAATCCATTCAATACTTCACCAATCTAGCCTCACCACTTTGAAACAACTCTAGAAAAATTCTAGGTCACCAAGGAGTGGCTTACCAACTCTAGAATGACAACTTGATTTTCCAAAAATTAAAAGTAAAGCTTTGAAACCATTTCAAGCTCACTTACATGCATCAATCTTTCATCAAAGTTCACAACCAAAATAAACACAAACTATAAGAAGAGAGACAACACCAAAGCAACACAAAATGATGCTAAGCATGTTAGAAACAATTTTCATGTTGAAGACTTTAAAAAATAACTTACAAAACCATGATTTTCCAAGCCATCTTCCTTTAGCCTTCAAGCTTTTCTCTCAACTACATTTGCATTATGTTTTGTGTCTAATGAACTTATTAAACCCTAAAAGATGAAACAAAAAAATATATACCTTCACAAAAAAAACCCTTGGCCGAAAATTAGGTATATAAAATATCTAGATATTATTTTGTTTCATTTAAAGTTACTTTAATCAACTTGCAAATTTTATCATTACACATTCAATGAAAATTCATAAGTCAACAAAAGCAACTTAAAAAATATAACAATTATATTTATAAAAGGGTGTTGGCCAAATTTCACATTTTGTAAAGGAAAAAGATATTTTCATTTTAAACAATTTAATCAAATATCAAAAGAAGTCAAAACCATTTTGACAACCTTTTCCTTTAATGTAAAGTCAAACAATTACACTTATAATCATTTCCTAACTTTATCATTTGGTGAGATATTTATATTTTAATTATATTAATCATTTAATAATTAAATAATTAATTAAATACAAATATCTCAAATATATGTATTATATTTACTTTAAATATCTCAAATACATATATTAATTATATATGTCAAATATATTTATTTGACATTATATTAATGTGTATTTACAAATATCATATATTAAATACAAATACACATTAATTAGGAAATGACGGTTCGGCCCGTTTGCATGCATCTTTCTTTTAACGTTTAAACGATTTATAAATAATCACCATTATTCATAAAAGTTGCCATAGTGCTCTACGAGTATATTTCATTAGTGAGACTCTCTAGATTCAGGTATATCCGTCATAAAATCTAATTTCGTGTCCAAAATTTACCCACCCGTAAATTATGACGACCACGGATACACTAGCTGAATCATACAAGTCGAGGTCATTGCATACGTATAATCCCTCTGTCACAAGTATCCGGACAATCCCAAAGATATAGATGTAAATGTCAAATCTCTATAGGTATTATCCCGTCGACGATTCTATTAGCAATCTATAAATAACATTCGGAACTCACTTCCGAAGTATACTATGGCCATAGATTTAACTGATTGCTAATCACATATGGACTACCTATGCTCTGTACACAGAACTGACAGATCCTATCTTGACCCACACAGCATATCTTGAGGATCGGTCTACACCCAACGAACAGGCGGAGGTCTGATCTAAATAGATCGGTGATGTGACTGCCATCTAAGTGTGGAGGATGTCTCATACATCCACAGTGGTATCTCAAGTCAAAGGACCACTATGCTACTCAACCCGAGAAGATTCTTATTGACGTTGGTGTACCATCCATTAAGAATCTTCGGTGAGTCATTCAGTGTTTATCCACTATAAACACCTACACGTCTATATGAGTCTCCCCATACTCATGGTTCATTGGGCTAAACCATCGGACCAAGTCTCGATATACGACATGTACTGGTCTCAACGGATTTGACTAACCGACACGTGTTAGTAAATTTTGACCAGGAACTATATTTGATAATATATATTTAGCAGTGACACTTCCCAATGTCAATTACAAACTACCTTTGTAACTGTGTAATGCATTATATATTATCGGGCCTTTGTCTAATATATACATATCACTAAACCACATTTAGTTTCAATCTAATCGTAATTAGATCAAATACATATATAAAAAAAAAGAGGTGCAACCATAAATAAGTAATATTATGGAAAAATGAATTGATCGTATTCATGAATCAGACATAAAAACGGTCCGGATTGGCGCTCTGAGCACCAACCCAACAGTTCCAACTTAGTAGTCTTGTTCTTTAGCACATGTGCTGGACACCCCCATATACGAAAATGCCGTAAACTAGCTTTACAACCATTCCACAACTCTAAGGGAGTCTTAGGAATAGACTTAGAAGGAACTACATTCAGGATATACATTGTTGTTAGCAATGCAAACCCCAATAATTAACTAGGTAAAGTCCTATAACTAAACATTGATGTCATCATGTCTAGTAGGGTCCGATTTCTCATTTCTGCAGCACCATTTTGTTGTGGTGTTCTGGTGCTGTAAGCTGTGAAACAATTCCATGCTCAACTAAGAATTCCTCGAAATCTCTATCAAGGTATTCTCCTCCACGATCTGATCGTAGAATTTTGATGTTTTTACCTAACTGGTTCTCAACCTCATCACGATACTTTTTGAACTTTTCAAATGTATCCAACTTGTGCTGCATTAGGTAAACAAACCCATATCTGGAATAATCGTCAATGAAAGTGACGAAGTATTCATAACCACCTCGGGCTTTTACATTCATCGGTCCGCAAACGTCTGAATGTATTAGTTCAAGTGTTTCTTTGGCACTAATCCATTTTCCAGTAAAAGGTCTCTTAGTCATTTTGCCTTCTAGACAGGATTCGCAGACAGGTAAAGTACCGAGTCTTAACTGATTTAAAAATCTATTCTTAATTAGTCTATCTATCCGGTCAAGGTTGATGTGACCAATTCTAAGGTGCCATAAATATGTATCATTATGAGAAATCTTTTACTGTTTAGTTTTAGACTTTTCAATCTTAAACATTTCAGTATTAAGCAGTGATTCATGCATTAACGGCTTTAATACATATAGATTATTTTTGGAGTTTCCCGTGCATATATTTAATCCATTTCTACTAATAATAACTGACTTATTATTAAATGAAATAGAAAAATCACATTCGATAAGTTTTGTTAAAGAAATCAAATTCCTACGAAAACCATGAATATATAGCATACCATTCAAACATAAATAAATCTTATTAGAATTCAAATTTGAAACTCCCACGGCTTTTGCTAAAACAGCATCCATTGTCCCAACTCTCATGGTAAAGCTACCTTCAGCAAGGTCCCTCTATGAGTTAAGTAGCTGCAAAGAACATCAAACATGGTTAGTGGCACCAGAATCTACAATCCATATGGATTTATCATCCTCCACCAAAAGAGACTCAA
This sequence comes from Zanthoxylum bungeanum, assembly GCA_019454045.1. Classification (NCBI taxonomy): domain Eukaryota; kingdom Viridiplantae; phylum Streptophyta; class Magnoliopsida; order Sapindales; family Rutaceae; genus Zanthoxylum; species Zanthoxylum bungeanum. The sequence goes on along the minus strand of SKCR01026072.1, from coordinate 10,776 downwards.
TGTGTAAATCGTATTTACCTGTATTTTTCTTCTCTTTAAGCTCAGCAAGGTATTTCAGACAATTCCTTTTCCAATGCCCTTGTTGTTCACAATGGAAACATTTTCTTATGGCATTGGTTCATTTAGAGCCTTTGCTGTTATTCTTTTTCATTGGTTTTGCCTTTGCCTTCCAATTTCCTTTCTTCTTATTCTTTGCAGATTTAGAAGATTCGGCAACATTTGCCTCGGCATTGGACTTACTAGGACCATTCTTAAAAGACTCGTAATTGGTGAGCTCATTTAGCAGTTCAGTCAACGTAAAAGTCAACTTATTTATAGAACAGTTGCTTTTAAACTGCAGGAAACTCTTCGGAAGGGTTTCCATGATCATTGTCACCTGGCTTTGCACATTGATACGTGCACCATGGGTTTTAGCCATATTAAGATGAGACATCATCCTTAACATATTGTCTCAGACTGATGTGCCTTCCTTCATTCTATCGGTCAATACAGAGACTATTGCCTCATGTTGTTGTCGGTCTAAAGGTTGCCCAAACATGTTCTGTAATGACTGCATAATCATTGATGTTGTTTCCATAGGCTCATACTATGCAGCAAAAACCTCAGACATGGATGATATCAAATAGCTATGGGCTTTCTCATCAACTTTAATCCAATTATTATAGGCATTACGTGCAGCCCTGCCAGCATTAGGTGCTGGCTCAGGAGGACATTTCTCCATTAGGATAAATTTAAGGTCTTCGCAGAACAAGATAACATTCATGTCACTTTTCCATTTAACATAATTATCCCCGGTTAATTTTTCTTGTTGTTTGAGAATTGAGATAATTGCATATGCCATGGCTGAAAAACAATAAACGCGCATTCAACATTCATTCGTCGCATATTAAAATTGTCAAATATTTAGGCATAAAATTAAACATGATGCATGATCAATGTATAATGAATTAGAAACCTAAACGAATTAATATGCCACAGTTATCTATCATCCCACAAATAAGTGCCGCCGTAGGGTAGGTCAAGTATTCGCATGATAGACTGAGACATTCTCAATTGATTAATATATCTGAAATAACTCTTATTCCTATATTAATCAACTACCGTTATTTTGATCAAGGAAGTTTTGATTAAAAACTTAATCATTCTTTTGTGAGTGTGACCCATTATTTCGGAACCCTTGGACTTAACTAGTGAAGTGTCATCGTAGGGTAGGTCAAATCACCAGATACATCTAGAGTCCTTATCCTTTCAGAATCCAAACCTGATATTGACCCAAAAAAGAAACCATCCGTAGAGGGACAAAAGCAAAGCCGTCTCGAGGCGCCTATTGAATCTCACATTTCTGGATAATAATGGAGATCGCGGGATATATTGTGGTATACCCCTCTCCCACTCACTATTTTGAAGTGTAAGGTTTATATCTCACTAGTACCTTATGAATCTTAGATTATGCTTGGCTAAAGTCATAACCTTATTAATACTAGTTGATGATTTAGTGATCTAACCAAATTTAAATCTTAAAATTTTATTCACTAATCCCGATTAGTCTCTACTAACCAATTAACTTAATTAAACTAATTTAATCAAGTTGCTGTAGTGATCTAATCAATTTAACTCTTAAATTATTAGTCCACCAATGGGTTTTAAAATTTAGAATTCAACGAACGGACCAAATGTCATTAAACAATTTAATCGATAAAAGTACATTATTTATTCCAAAGGCACGTGGTATTGTATCCTGAGTGCAGACCATATTACCGTCCATTCAAAACCAGCTATGAAATTTACGCTCGGGTTTCCATCCGATATACCAAGGAAAATAATGTACTCATTCGGCCCATTTGTTTCTAAAACTTGAATTCGTAATTTTTTAAACTTTAAACCAATTAATCTTATTAATCCATTTGCATGCATCTCATATTCTTATTTAACTTTTAAATTACATAAAATCATATTTTATGACTAGAATATCATGCATATCTACATGTTATGGCATGTGAAAATGCAAGAGTAGGCACCCTAGGCTATATAACATGTTATTAAATAATTTAAAACATATATATTAACCCAGGTCTGGGGCATCACGATGCGAACTGGTGGGCATTGTGACGCTAAGAAAATAGAAACTAGAAAAGTACCAGCTCTACGTCTCGTCGCGACGTAAGGTTACCTACGTCGCGACACAAACGAGGCAGTAGCCTCATGTTGCTCTCGCAACATGTCGCGTCGTGACGCGATAAGGGTTGCGTCGTGACGCAACCTAGTTTCCAGGGGCTGAAAATTGCAAAAACATACACATTTCAAATTGCGTTGATCGAGCTATTATTTTTATATACTAATCTAATTAGTACAATAAATCCAAGGCATCCATTGGTCTTCAAATCATGTTCCATAGAGTGTTGTTGAGTTCTTCGCGGAATTTCTCCGTCAAAAGTCCTTCGCGGCATCGGCCCCTCTAAGTTACAAATAGGGTTACATAATGGACTTATTACAAAGGAAATAAACTTACAACACTTGAAAGAGTATGACCTTATGGTCTTACATTTCCAATGCTAAAAATAAGAGCCAGAAAAAATAACGATCAACGCAATACATTCATCACATGAATCAAAAGTAAACATTCATCACACGAACATTAAAACCATTCATGTCATGAATCTAATTGTGCCTACTCATCACAACATGCATTTTAATAATCTATATCTCATATAAATTATTAAAACTAAAATGATAAGGGTTAAGAAAACTTTTCAACCTTAAGCTCTCGATGCCAATTGTAGGAAACGACATTCCTTAGCACCGTGGAAGTTGCTTATGTTGGGGTTGGTGCTCAGAGCGCCAATTCCCAGTTGTATTTCTTTGAGAATACTACTGTAAAACGTTTTATTATGAATAATAAAAACAGTTTCTGTAATATAATATATCTTTTAAAATGGTAAACACGTAATAGACCTTATGCTGATTAGTCATGACACTGTTGCAAAAGTGTTGCAACTGACATTGAGATGTATCATGACGTTGTCATTCTTAGACAGTTCCTGGTCAATGTTTACACTATTTGGTCAGTAAAGTAAACCCGTTGAGACCGGTACATGTCGTATACTAGAATATATGATTCCAATGGTTTCTCAATGAACCATGAGTCTTGGGGACTCGTATAGACGTGTAGGTGTTTATAGCGGATAGACACTGAACGACTCACCGAAGATTCTTAATGGATGGTACACCAACGTCAATAAGAATCTTCTCGGGTTGAGTAGCATTTGTGATTCTTCGACTTGAGATACCACTGTAGGCACATGAGACATCCTCCACACTTAGATGGCAGTCACGTCACCGATCTATTTAGATCAGACCTCCTCCTATTCGTTGGGTGTGGATAGATCCTCAGGGTGTCCTGTGTGTGTCGAGATAAGATCTGTCAGTTCTGTGTACAGAGCATAGGTAGTCCATTTATGATTAGCAATCAGATAAAAAACCATGGGTCTGTGGTACACTTTAGAAATCAGTTCTAAGTATTCTCTTTTTGATATTGCTAATAGAGACGTCGACGGGATAATCCATATAGAGATTTGACGTTTACATCTATATCTCTGGGATATATCAGAATACCTGTGACGGGTGAATTATACATATGCCATGACCTCGACCTTTATGATTCAGCGAGATTATCCGTGGTCTTCATAATTTACGGGTGGGTAAATTATTGACACAAAATTGGTTTTCACGACGGATATTCTTGAATCTAGAGAGTCTCACTAATGAAATATACTTATAGAGCACTAGGGCAACATTTAAAAATAATACTGATTATTTATAAGTCGTTTAAAGGTTAAACGCAAAATACATGTGAAAGGACCCAATAGTCATTTTCTAATTTTTTTTGTATTTGCATTTAATGATAGATTTTATCAAATACACATTAATTAATTGTCAAATTGAGATATTTGACTAATATCATAAATATATATGTATTTGATATTTAATGTAAATATAATACATATATTAATATATTTGTATTTAAATAATTATTTAATTATTTAATTATTTAATTGTTAAATAATTAAATTAATTAAAAATATAAATATCCTAAGTTGTGATATTTATTTTAATGACTTAGTTGCCTTTTTTGACTTGTTATAAAGTTATTAAAGTTGTAATGATTAAAAATAACAAGTTGATAAAGCTTATTAAATGAAACAAAAATCAAAATATCTAGATATTATACTTTACCATTTTCGGCCAAGGCATTAGTGGTAGGTATATATTATTTTGTTTTCATTTTAGGGTTTCATAAGTTCATATACAAAAAATAAACATAAAAGAAAGTTGAGAGCAAAGTTTGAAGGCTAAAGGAAAAGGCTTAGAAATCTTTGGTTTTTGTAAGTATTTCTTTAAAGTCTTCAACATGAAAATAGTTTCTAACATTCTTGGCATCATTTTGTGTTGCTTTGATGTTCTCTCATCTCTTATAATTTTGATTATTTGGTTGTGAACTTGAATGAAAGATTGATGCATGTAAGTAAGCTTAAAATGGTTTTAAAGGCTTACTTTTGATTCTTTGGAAATCAAGTTACCATTCTAGAGTTTTAAACCACTCATTGGTGACCTAGAATTTTCCTAGAGTTATTTCAAAGTGGTGAGGCTTGTTTGGTGAAGTATTGAATGGATTAAAGTGTTGGATTTTAAAAATTTGGTAAAATTAGTCAATTTGATGAAATTAAAAAATTAGGGTTCAAAACCCATTCCAAAATTGGGATTTTTCATATATGTGATGTATTATGGAGTTTATATGATGGATGTAAATTTTTGGGTTGATTGGATTTGATCTTGGCATGTTTTGAACATAAAAGGGCTAAATTGTAAATAAACAAAAAACAATGGTGCTCTCGGCAATTAGGCTTAAATTTGGGGATTTGTTGCAAATCTGATTTTGATGTATTGGATATGTTGAAAATCATTTTAGAAGTTATTTAGAATCAACCAAAATTGTATTTGATAATTTTAGGACTAAAATGAGCAATTTGCAAAGTATTGAGGCATTTCGGTAATTACCAAGAAATTTGATATCTTGTGTAATTTTTCAGAATTTGACAATTGGATAATTAAATAAATAAGTTTATTTAATTGATCCAAGAAAAATTTTGAAATCGAAAAATTTTGATTTTCCACTGTTCCGCTGCGTTACCGGATTTCCGCCATAAAACCCCTACAAAATGGTATCAGAGCGAGTTTGATTCTGGCCACCGTAATATGATTATGCCTTTTAAATTCAATGTTTAATTTATTCTTTGCTTGTTACATGCATGTATTTATTTAATTTGATTAAATAAATTAAAAAGCATCTTTTGCGGAAAATCCCTAATTAATAAGGTTTTATGTGAATTATGTATTTGATGCATATTACATGGTCCGTCTTGTCAATACGGTTTATGAATATTTTTCCGTGACTACATCCGAGACCGTGCCTCTGCTGTGAGGGTGTAGCCGATAGAGATTTATTTATGTCGGATGTATATTAGATACTAGATAAATTCAAGCGAAAGCGGAATCCTGAACGTGCCCAAGCTGTCAGGGTTACGCAAGTAGCTTGAGTTTATCATTGACGAGTTTAACCTTGGTACGTCTCCTTGTGAACGTGCCGAAGCTGTCACAACGAGAAACGACCAGGACCGGAAACCCATGAGTCACTATTAAATGATTGACAATGAGTTGTCTACCTGATGAATATACGTAGGCGAGACCGTGCCTCTGCTGTGAGCTGAAATATATTCACGGGATCAACCTTTCACTATTTGTATTTAATTTAATTATTAAATCTTTGTATTATGTTTGGGGATTACAGTATTGCATGATTTAGTGGGAGAGACATTTTTAGATTAAAAATCCATGATCTAGTTAATGCTTTTGATATTATATGAAACTGTTTTATTTCTGCTAACCGTTTTTCGTAATCTATATGATAGATTTGCGATGGCAGCACCATCTACTAATCAGTTTGCGCTAATGTTGGATGCAAACAAACTCAAATGCGCTGAGAACTTCTCTGATTGGGACTTGGATTTCAGGATCGTCCTTGATTCCGAGAAGTTGGGATATGTTCTTGAGGGTCCGCTGCCCCTTGCTGTGGCAGAGGATGCTACACCGGAGGAACTCCAAGTTTTCCAAGCTTGGAAGGATGATGATTTAAAAGTTAAATCATACATCCTAAGTTCATTGTCTCCGGGACTTAAGAAACAATACTATGGCATGTCAGATGCGTATAGTATGATGTCACGATTATGAGAATCGTTTGAGAACCAAGAACAAGTTGTTGTTCATAAGGTCGCAATGGAACTGATCCATGCGCGATTGGATGAGGGGCAAGCTGTGAGCTCGCATGTTCTTCATATGATCAATTTGATCGATCAATTGAGGAAACATAATCTCCCTCTGAATGACATTCTCGGTAGAAGTGTCATTATTGGTTCACTCACAGCTTCATATCGCCAATTCGTGATGTACTTCAACATAAATGGGATTATCTGTACCTACCATGAGTTGTATAGGATGCTGCTCATGGCGGAAGAGGACCTCAAGAAGGGAGTACCGACTCGCCCTCCGAGACATACTTCACTTTCTGCTTCTTCCCAGACTTGGTCAAAGGGAAAAAATAAGAAATGGAAGAAGAAGAAGGGTTTCGGTCCTCAAACACAAGGTAAGATAGCAAAGCCCAAAAGGGCTTCTGAAGTCAAATGACATCATTGCAGTAAAGTCGGGCACTGGAAAAGGAACTGTGCTGACTACATTGCCTAGCTGAGGAAGGAGATATCATCTACATCAGGTACATTTATTTTTCCAGTTATTGATATCTCTTTGGCTTGTGAAGCCGTTACATCCAGCTGGATTTTAGATTCTGCTTATCCTGTTCACATTTTCAATTCGTTGCAGGTGCTGAAGGAAAGTAGGAAACTGAAGCCTAGAGAGATGCAGTTGCGATTTGGGAGTGGAGACTCTCTGGATGCAGTTGCAGTAGGAGTATGCGAGATTCCTTTGCCAAATGGGACACTTTTGTTATAGGACTGCTATTTTGTACCAGGATGTGTAGCTAATATTATATCTCTTTTTGTATTGGATACAGAAGGTTATCATATTAATATTAAGAATTGTTCTTTGTATTTATATGGTAAACGTAATATTCAGATCTTTTGTTGTCCAAATCAGCATGGTCATTAAACATTGCAAACTTCTAAAGATATTTTAAATATTGGAGTTAATAAACGTAGTTTACTTGTTGTTAATAATACTGAACTATGACATATGCGGCTAGGTCATTTAGGCGTTAAACGCCTTACCCAATTGGTTAGGAATAGTTTGATACCAGATCTCACCATTGAACCTTATCCAACTTGTGAATCGTGTATTCAGGGTAAGATGACCAAAACCCCATTTTCAGGTGTTAGACACCGTGCCACTAACTTACTGGAACTCGTACATTCTGATGTATGTGGTCCACTAAGTCAGACTGCTCACAGTGGTTATTCGTACTTCGTTACCTTTACCGATGATCTGTCACGGTACGGTTATGTCTATTTGATACGACATAAATCGGAAACCTTTGAAAAGTTCAAAGAGTTCCGAAATGAAGTAGAAAAACAGACTGGTCAATATATTAAATGCCTTCGATCCGATCGAGGTGGCGAATATATGAGCAGTGAGTTCATGGATTATATGAAGGAGAATGGGATTCTCGCTCAATTTACTCCTCCATGTACTCCACAACACAATGGAGTATCTGAGAGGAGAAATTAGACTTTATTGGATATGGTCCGATCAATGTTGAGTTTTACAAATTTGCCCTATTACTTATGGGGCTACTCTCTTTTAACAACTGCACATCTTTTGAATAAGATTCCCTCAAAAGCTGTTCCTACGACTCCGTATGAGATATGGACTGGTAGGAGACCAAATCTTAGTTATATGAAGGTTTGGGGTTGTCCTGCCTATGTTAGGGTGACTCAGTATGATAAGCTTTCGCCTCGAGGGCAAAAATTTAGGTTTGTTGGATATCCTTCAGAAATGAGGGGATATCTATTATATGATACCGAGCATCGAAATGTGTTCGTAGCTCGCTTCGTAAGATTTCTAGAAGTACAATTCTTGTCAGAAGGTGGTAATCATAGACAGGTTGAACTTGATGAAGTCCAACCTGAAAACAATGAACCAACGGAGGAAACTGAAGTTCAAGTAGATGAAGGACCTTCAACACATACACTCCGTAGGTCACAAAGGGTATCAAGACCTCCTGAACGCTTGTATTTGATACAAGAAAAGAGTCTTGATGCTCTCTTAGTTGAAGAGATTGATCCTTTTACCTATAGAGAATCGATGTTGGACATCAACTCCGTTAAATGGCAAAGTGCCATGAAATCCGAGTTGGACTCAATGCAAGAGAATCAAGTTTGGGACTTGGTTCCACTTCCCGAAGGAATTGTTCCTATCGGTTGTAAATGGGTTTACAAGAGGAAACACGGGCCTGACGATAAGGTTGAAACTTACAAGGCCCGACTGGTAGCAAAAGGTTACATGCAGCGACCTAGCGTCGACTACGATGAAACTTTTTCACCAGTAGCAATGCTTTAGTCTATTCGGATTTTGCTTTCTATAGCTGCGTATCATGACTACGAGATTTGGCAAATGGATTTCAAAACGGCTTTTCTAAATGGATTTCTTGATGAAGAAATCTATATGGAACAGCCGGAAGGTTTTGCGTCCAGCGAAAACTCGGGTATAGTGTGTAAGCTTAAGAAGTCCATTTATTGACTTAAACAAGCTTCACGAAGTTAGAATCTTCGATTCGATGAGATTATTAGATCGTCTGGTTTTCTAAAGAATTCGGAAGAATCCTCTGTGTATCAGAAGGCCAGTGGGAGCGTGGTCGTATTTTTAGTCCTCTATATTGATGACATCATAATAATTGGGAATGATATAGGAATGTTACAAAGCGTCAAAGCGTATCTCTGTAAGAATTTCTCCATGAAGGACCTGGGAGAAGCTTAATATGATTTAGGGATAAAACTCTATAGAGATAGACAAAGGAAGCTGATTGGGTTATCCCAATCAACGTACATAGATAAGATCTTGGAACGGTATAATTTTGGTAACTGTAAGACAGCAAACATACCGTTCGGACATGTGATTCATCTTTCGAAAAAAGATGAGTCCACAAACAGAAGATGAGAAGGTTAGAATGTCTAACCAACCTTATGCTTCGTGTTTGGGTAGCATAATGTATGCCATGTTATGTACTAGGCTGTTAGCGTAACTAGTAGATATCAGTCTAACCCAAGTAATGACCATTGGATCGCCATTAAACATATCCTGAAGTATCTTAAAGGTACTAAGGATAAGTTGATAATTTATGGAGGAAGTGAACTGCAAGTTAACAGGTATACGGATTCTGACTTCCAATCGGATCCCGATGATAGAAAGTCTACATCTGGATTTGTCTTTATCCTTAACGGAGGTGCAGTTTGCTGGAAGAGTTCCAAACATGGGTCTACAGTAGATTCCACCACAGAGGCGGAATACATTGCAGCTTCTGAAACTGCAAAGGAAGCTGTATGGATTAGGAACTTTATCACAGAATTGGGAGTTGTCCCAAGTATTGAGAATGCGATTCCGTTATACTGTGATAATACTGGAGCCATTGTGCAAGCAAATGAACCGAGGGCGAATCAGAAGTCAAAGCTTGTGGAACGCAAGTACCACATCATTCGAGAGATTGTGTCGAGAGGGGATATTACCGTGTGTAAGGTACCGAGTGAAGATAATGTAGCAGACCCGTTGACGAAGGCCATACCTCCGAAGTTGTTTGATAAACACGTGGAGTCGATGGGTATTAGATACGATCGATATTGGCACTAGAGCAAGTGGGAGATTTTGTTGGGGTTGGTGCTCAGAGCGCCAATTCCCGGTTGTATTTCTTTGAGAATACTACTGTAAAACGTTTTATTATGAATAATACAAGCAGTTTCGATAATATAATATATCTTTTAATATGGTAAAGACGTAATAGACCTTAGGATGATTAGTCATGATATTGTTGCAAAAGCGTCACAACTGACATTGAGATGTATCATGACGTTGTCATTCTTAGACAGTTCCTGGTCAATGTTTACACTACTTGGTCAGTAAAGTAAACCCGTTGAGACCGGTACATGTCGTATACTGGAATATATGATTCCAATGATTTCTCAAAGAACCATGAGTCTTGGGGACTCGTATAGACGTGTAGTTGTTTAATAGCGGATAGACACTGAACGACTCACCGAAGATTCTTAATGGATGATACACCAACGTCAATGAGAATCTTCCCGGGTTGAGTAGTATTTGTGATTCTTCGACTTGAGATACCACTGTGGGCATATGAGACATCCTCCACACTTAGATGGCAGTCACGTCACCGATCTATTTAGATCAGACCTCCGTCTGTTCGTTAGGTGTGGATAGATCCTCAGGCTGTCATGTGTGTGACGAGATAGGATCCGTCAGTTCTATGTACAGAGAATAGGTAGTCTATTTATGAATAGCAATCAGATAAAAAACCATGGGCCCGTGGTACACTTTAAAAATCAGTTCTGAGTGTTCTCTTTTTGAGATTGCTAATAGAGACGTCGACGAGATAGTCCCTATAAAGATTTGATGTTTACATCTATATCTATGGGATATATCCAGATACCTGTGACGGAGGAATTATACATATGCCATGACCTCGACTTCTATGATTCAGCGAGT